>VUQK01032332.1:5073-20846 GCA_015106715.1 Bujurquina vittata
TTTACTTATTTTAACTGACACAGGAGATGAAATGAAACTCAGTAAAACAGGAAGTATCTCAAAAGATGCACTAAACACGGAGACGAGATGACTCACAATGAACATGAGAGACGAGGGAACCTTGGAGGACAAAGGAAGAAACACAGAAAGGGAAACCCTGAGGGAACTCACCACTAGAAGGATACTAGAAGGAGACAGTTTAAGGCCGTCTCACCTGCTGCTCCATCCAGCCCAACCTCTCCCTGGCCCCCTGCACCGAGGCATTCACGAGCCAGCCTGAAGATATCGTTTCTGCAGCGTGTCCTGGATCTGCCCCGGGGCCTCGACATGCCTGTAAACCTCACCTGGGAGGTGCCCAGGAGGCATCCCGCTCAGATGTCCAAACCAACTCAACTGGCTATTTCATTGTTGAGGAGAAGTGGCTCTACTGAATGGCTGAGCTCTTCACCCTACCTGGGAGAGCCGAGCCGGCCTTTGTAGGAAGCTTATTTCCACTTCATGTCTCCACAGTCTTGCTCCTTCGGTCCCTGCCCAGAGATCGTGGTGGAATGGAGGAGTTTAATATGTGGGGTCTTGTTCATGAGTGGATGGAGAGTGAAACTGGAGGGTGATGAACAAACTGCTGCGTCACTGCTGAAGCTGCTGGTCTGTCATGTTCAAACCAGGAACTAAACAGAATAACAACAGCATGAACTGCTGCTCAAAAGGACTCGAATGTCACTGAAGTCCAAGCAGGAATCAGGGAGAGGAGAGGGACTCTGAGCCGGCGGCCTGATGCGCTGCAGAGTGGGCGAGCACATGCGTCTCCTCAGCGATTATTCCAAGCGGCCAAGTCCGTGATAAAGGTCCGGTGGGCAGGGGAACTTTTGCCACGGTTCCACAGAACAACAGTTAATCTACGAGATAATGGGTAAAGAGGAATCACGAGAAGCTTAGAGACCCCCACAAGGCGATGATCTGCTGCCCATCCAGCCTGTGACCTCCTGAAGCCAAACTGTGAGATGGAGGAACAACACAACCCAGCATTTGTAAATGAATGACAAAAAAAATGACAAAACGTAACGAACACATAAAGAATACTGTTACATATTTGTGGTGATTGATTTAGACCACTAAACACTGAGGTGCACTAAACTTTGTTTGCACATTATAAAAAGCATTGTAAAGTAAAAATGTCACCTGATACATGGTCAAAGTCACCGAAATATAGTACACCGTACTATATACAAAACAATTATCTTTGGGAAAGGGTAGATTTTTTTTATTGTCATCACCATCACAGGGATGCAGTTTTCCCCTGTACCAATTCAATGAATATTGACTATTGAGATGATTTACACGGTAATAACTGCTTGAAGCCCCACATCTCTGTATAATTGTTAAAGACATTTTGCACTTTCCTGTGGACATCATGTGATATTGATGAGATCTAGACTTTTTCATGAATATTTAATAAAGTATTTCAAAGGTGTTTGTTGGACTATATGACATGATGTTCGTCTTTGAGAAGCCAGTGTTATTTTCTCGCTCTTTTATAGTAGAACAAGAGAAAATGTTCATTATTCGTGTCAAAATCTGCTTTTGAGGATTTTAGAATAATTTTCTTGCCCCAAAATAATACAATATTATTTGAGGAGATTCTTGAAACCTCCACAAATTCATCTAAACTCTTGAAATTTTAACAGCTAAAGAAAGGTTCGAACAAATTGAATTTTTGTTCTGTCAATTTGTTGTTTTTTCTTTTAATGGAACATTTTTACAGGTAATTTCTGAGTAGAAAACAGCTTTAAGAAGGTTCAAATCTAGTTTCTGGCATTGTTTGGGATCACAAATATATGTTTTTATTTTTGTGCAGAACCACAAAAATGTAGTTTAAACCCAAAGACAAAAGTGGAACTTTGTTGTTTGATTAGAGGAACGCACTCCAGTGCCGGGTCAGAGCGGTCTGGCCTGTTTCTACCGTTCTGGCTGCTGATGAGCATTTAATAAAATTAAAGAGGAACTATCAATGTTAAGATGTAGGCGTGTGCAGCTTTAGCTTCCAGTAGAGCAGCCCGTGCATGCGCTCATGAAACCGGCGCTGTACTCCAGCAGGACCAAGTTTCGAGTCGCTGTGAGGCGACTGATCTGCTCAGGAACCAATTTGGGTTCCAGCAGGTTTTTGGCTGAAACTGAGAAAACTGTGCAAGGCGGAAACGGCAGGACGGTTATGGTGCATTTCTGCTGGCTGTGCGATCCACCAACAGAGGTGCTAATTAATGCTAATTGCAAAAGGGGGTCAATTATACACTCCACGGTGCATGATTAGGACCACTGTGTTAGCGACCAATGAATCAAAACAACAGCTATCCTCTCTGCTGCTAAAACTGGAACACACACACACACACGCGCACACACACACACACACACACACACACACAAATAAAAAAAAAGCACATTGGTGGCGTTAAAGATGTAGTAAGAGGGACTCTCTGTGTTCCTCTCCAAAAATGACCAGAATGTTGTGCGTCTGCAGTTTCGAACAAATTAAGTCACACAATCACACAACAATGTGGTTTCTACTGGCCCCGCCCACCTGCAGTTTTACCTGCAGCTTATTGGCAGGAACAAAGATTGAGCGTGCACAGATGATCTGTTTCGAATGGAGCTTTGTTGCTTTCTGCTCCACAGAACAAAACCTGATATCTTTTGTTTTTAATCACCAGCTGGCGCCGGTCAGCAAACCAGAGGAAGCTCCAACTTTAGTTTAACGCAATGTCAGAGTTTGCCGGATGAGATCGGGCCACGCGGTCCTTCATGTCAGGGGAAGCTGCGAGGAGAACGAATTAGCCCAGCAGCAGGGAGCATATGGCGTTTGCGTGGTTTGGCGGTTCAGCGGCCGATGCTGAAAACACAAGATTGGTTGGAGCGTTGCTGTGATTCTTTTCCTGATCTGAACGTTTATGCCACCGTCCACTCTGGAGACAAACTTTGAGCCTTTCATTTTGGATGCGTTTTCCAGCTGCACCTGAACTCAGTGTTTCCTTTGATTTTCTTTTGTAGTGATGTTGGGGAACAGCAAGCTCACAAGATCAAAGTGGACTAAATTAGATATGTAAACACTGTTTGATGGAACATAATTAAAAAGCTACAGTTAAGGTTATCCTGTCTGAATAAGTTCAATCATAATGAGGGAATAAACTCATACAATAAAGAAACCGGTTTGTTTGTGAATTCTTTTGGGATTTTATTGAGAGGGAAGGTAAGAAAACTATTTTTTTTAAGATATGTGTTTGGAGGCTTAATGAAATAGTTTTTAACATATTTATGAGCAGTGAGTTAGATAAGCAATATTTAATTATTGCAGTTATTTCTCAGTTCTAAGCCAGGGGAGCAGAGTATATAATAAGTCCCCCCAAAAGCTGCATAATCATTGTGTTTCAGTTGGTCACTGTTAATTTCACTTGTATATGTTTGTTTGGGAAGCTGCATCCTGTAATCACAGTTGCAACTAAAGTGATTGGAGCCCTAAAGGGACCATTAGCACAAATGTATAATGGTGATATTCAGCTAGAGATGTGTTCAATTTACACTTTTTAAATGACTAGTATTTTATCCAGGATGCAGAACAGCACGTTTCAACCAAGCTTTGTGCTCTTCGAGCTCATCCGCTCTGTGCTTCACTGCTTCACCATGAAGCTCGGTGTTGAGTGTAATCTTAGGAAGACGACCCCTCCCGATCAGTTTGCAGCTGTTCTGCACCTTCCTCTGCCACGGTCACATAATGTCAGATCAGTGCAACCCAGTTTTCCTCAAGCCTCTAGTTTATATGAAAGAAAGAAAGAAACAAAAGCAGGCAGGTGATATCCATAGCTCAAAGCCAGAATAGAAAGCAGCTTTCTTCATTTGCATGCACCAAAGTTTGTTTCTAATTGAGGGCATCTCTGCCAGGCAACAGTAATTACAGTCTCTGCACCACACGAGCTGGAGCCACAGGGCTGCCATATCAAATCTGGCACATATCAGTAGGGAGCAACGAGCGCGAGGTTGTCACCCGAGGGACACTTCCATTACGTGACAAAAGTGAGAAGGTAATTTGATTTACTCTTTAGTTAGGCAACTTCTGTCAAACCTGCAGCCATGCACAGCAGTGGGGGAGCGCGGAGATTGACTACAAATGAGTTTGCTGACCTGCCGGGGTCGCGCATTCCCAAAAACAATTTGCGCTGTCATTTAGCCGAAGATATCAGTTGCTAAAATGTGTTCCGTGGCTGATTTTGACTAATGGATCAGGTGCATAAAGATAACAGCCTTCGGGTTTCACAGCGTATCCAAACCACGAGGGCAACGGCATCCGAAAAATCAACAGCACCTTGGCAAGTGTGCAAAAGGAAAAGGTAGATAGTGGAGTGCCGAATCAGATCTGGTTTTTTCATTTGTAATATCAAATGTAACTAATCGATGTGAGTAGTATTCATTCTGTTTTCATTACAGCAGCATTAGCCCCGTCTGATGTGTGCAAGTGGATTAGTGCGAGTTTGTGTCGCTCACTTCACTGAAGCGCCATCTGTAATTGATACCATCAAAGTTTTTTGCATTTATGAGAAACCTTAATATCAGATAAACCTGTGAAAAATTCTAATCTTTGAGTGAGATTAATAAAGAGAAGACACTGTTCAAAGGAGAAATAACGTTAAGAAATAAAACTGTAATAAAACTAACTATAAGGCGAGGAAACATTCTAACTGTAATCTTCTTTCTGCAGGAAGGAATAAATGGCAGGATCAGATGAGGATTACAACAGCACAAGTTCCATCCAGATTAATTCATAGAACAAAGGACTTTAACACGTTATCTCCCTGCTACAGTATATATCTGATGGGATTCACAAACAAAGACACAGCTAATAGGAGCATGCAGATCAAGTAGCATTAAGGTTGTAATGCATTTAGACAGTTTAGAAGAACACGTGACCAACAGAGTCACAAAGCTCCTTTACTGCATCCTTCCCCCCCCCTCCCGACTCTGCAGCCGTGCAGGACCGCGCTGCACTGCTGGCTGCGCTCTCCAAAAGTGCAATTGGTCCATCTTCATAATGTCAAAATGATAAACCACATCCTTAAGACAGCACAATTCCTTCAAGCAAGTGGCAACTTTTAAGGATGAAAGATTACCTTCAACACGACGGCTGTTTGTGAGCCAAGTGAATGGTGTGAAAGGGGGGGATGATAAGCACTGACATTCTCTTTCTCTATCCACACGTGTCCTTATGTTGGGATGCAGGTTTAGTCTAAAGCTGTGATAACGGAATGCTGAAGTCAAGCAGGTCCATTTTTGCTTTCCAAAGCAGCATCAGCAGCACAGCAAAGCTGACTTTTATAGCATTCAAGCGGTGCGGGGCCACAGTGTGCGAGATGACTAAGTGAAGAACAGCGTGGGAAACATAATGCTACAGGGCAGCTTCCGTCTTTATCATGTTGTCTGATGATGTATAAGCTTGCCAGGAGCATTTTTAGAGAAGCAGCACAGCGATCGTGGTGTTTTGAGGATGGGTCCACTTGTGTTTCCTGCTCTTAAATTCTCTTGTTTGTCTGCTATGTTCAAGACTTTGCGGGAGCTATTTTGCGGTGAAATCTCGCCGTATCCCTTCTGGTGCTTTTAGTCTGTGTTCATGTTTGTATGAACATTTTAAAGTTATCTTTGCTTCTTTAAATAGGTCTCGTTCATGCTATTTATAGTTGAACTGCACTTTTGTAAAAAGTTTCAGGACTTTCATGCCGAGGATTTAAAAAGGAGCACAGTCATAACTGAAGCAGCTTAGGTATCGCGATGTCTTCAGTACTGGTCGGTTCTGCACGTCATACTGACATTCTGTCAAAGCTTCTGCTATCGTACAGATAGCTCTCTCACGCCCAACTTATCGCACGTGGCGCTTGTAAAGGAGTCCCATTGGAAAGGCGAAGGCGGTGGAGGTAGCATACCTGAGCATGCACAGCAGGTACAGGAGGATGTAGCTGTACGCTGCTTTCTCTCCCCAGTTCTGCAATATTGCCATCAAATGTGGGCGTTGTTACTTGCCGTCCAATGCTGCGGTGGGCAGTCCATCAGTGGTGGAAAAGCCCGTGACACCTAAAAGAACAGCAGTACTCGATGCCCTGGAATGAGAAAGCCAGTCCAGTTTGATCAAATCTTTGTAAAACCGGATTTTTGCAGAGGTGGAAAGTAACGAGGTACACGCAGTTCGTTACTGCACTTAAGTAGACTTTTCAGATATCTGTACTTATTTTTCTGACACCCCACATTTTAAAATACTTCCGTCTGTACTTTCTACTCCTTACATTATCAAAGCAGGCTCGTTATTTCAGGCTTGATACGTTTGGGGGAAGCTTTTATTTCCCCACAATAACAGAAAGACAATCCTGCTGGTGTGTCCATCACATACACAGACATGAACGAGCAAAAACATATAATCGATGCATCATTTACAGCGCTGTACTCTGAGGATAAAGTGGGCAGAACGAGTGCAGATGTGGTCGCAGTACTTGAGCATGCAGCTAGCGCTACAGAAGAGCAGAGAGAATAAAAGGAGTAGCAATTTTTAAGTGGCAGGTGATTTCAAATGCAACACAGCTCAACAAATATCAACAAACGCACAAACTGTTTGTGTGCAGTTTGTCACACAGTGTGTACGGGTGTGTGTATTTCCCAGCACGAGAGACGTTCACTCACAGATGCAGAAAGATGTAAGAAAGGCAGGAGGAAGAAGAGAGGTTAGATTTAAAGGGGAGAACTGCTCAGTGACACTCGACAGACTGCAAAATTAAAGCTAACATGTAGTTCACTCATTTTTTAGCTCAGATGTTGGATCTGTGTCATGTGAGGTTATGTTTTTTTTTTTTAAACATCCTGCAAAACAAACTGAGGGACACTAACTTCTTGAGAGGTTGCATGAAAGTCCTGCAGTTTAGTGCAGGATGAACGGGTTAGCTCGCTGTGCTGTGCTGAGCTTACAGCTGTGTGCTGCTGCAGAGCAGCTGTGGGGTTCATGGTCAGAGTCACAGGTTACGTCAAGTGTAGCAGAGATGCATTTGAAGTGAACCTTCGTACCAGCTGTATTCAGTCAGTATGAAGAGTGTGGAAACTGTTCACACGGAGCAGTAAACCAGCTCAGCTGATCACGGCTTGTACACAGTGAAAATCTGCCGGAGCGCACAATAGAAATGAGCCAGGATAACCTGTTTCAGGGTTCCCCCACCTTTATTAACCCCTCTCTGTCCTCATTTTTGTGTCCCCCTCTGCAGTGCAAGCAACAGCAGACAGAGTACTGTCAATAATATCAGAATTTAGAGTGGAATAACATTTGTATTAACATGTATTAATATTTTATCATTGTATTAACACAAGGTTCAGTTAGCTTTCCACAAAACCTTTGACTACATTTCAGAGCCTGCACTTTCTAAAGGAACCAGTACTTCAGTTTTTACCAGAGTATTTTTTACCACAAGTATGTGTACTTCTACTGAAGTAATGCATGCCTGTACTTTTGCCAGCTCTGACTCTTTGTAGTCTCCAGGCGTAAATAACGTTGATGACTTGATATCATGAAGGTTATTTTCTCAAGGTGACTCTGCTTCCTGTCACAAATAAACAGTCCTTTAAAAGCGCCGTCTTCAACTTTTTGTGGTGGTGACCTCTAACCCGTATAAGAAAAGCACACTCATTCGGCAGTATTTATAAAAATATATTTCACAAAGTAGGAAACAATACAGGGTATCTTAGATTACAGTACAGGGAGTAAATAATTGAACATACACATTTATAAGCATTAAAGCACAGTAGAAAATATGATCTGCATGTAGGACTATTCCATATATATTGTTTAGTCTACCGAGAACTGCCATAATACTGTATCAGTACAAACTGAGTATGCACGCAGCTGTAGTGCCATTGAAATTCTCATAATGTGCAAAGGCTAACGTGCAGAGACAAAACCTACCACCTCATTGAAAGCTAATGACGTTAGCAGTAACTCTATGTACAGTACAAGTCTTTTTTTATTGATATCATACAGTGTAAGCACAATATGCACATGGTCTCGATCCCCAAATTCATTTTCCTCCGGTTAACACAATCTGTGTTTGCTAAATGACACTTGATGTTTCAAAGGAGTCACAAACTTCTCAATTGGACTATTGTGCTGAGACGCTGCACCTCGGAATATATCATGAAATATATTTTACACAGAATTAGCATGTGTTCTGAATTCCCAATTAATGAATTCATCTGTATTGCTACAGTAAACTAGAGCTCTTGTTTGCCTGCTTGAATCTAATCTACATCATCAACTGCAATAAGTTCATGATATGGTCTGGCTGTTGTGAAATAGTGTTCGAGTGGTTAGAAAGAAAAGTGACAGTAGAATGTGAAAGAATCTGAACACACTCACTTCAAATAGTCAGCACAGAAAAAAAAGGAGCAGATATACAAAAACCATAATGAAGAATCCACACATCTCTTGTCAAAAACAGTAGATTACAATTGTATTTAATGTTGCTTCTGTAAAAAGAAGGCCTCAGAGTTTCTACATTTCTCTTTTTTTGTCTTCGCTTCAGTCTTTATAGGCTAGTAACGCTTGTGACCCCCACCTGTAGCATGTAAATACAAAGAGTTGTATAAAGCAAGCCTTTCGGGGCTTTAGAGAGTTTATAAATGTGGCCACCAGAGAACATATCAAATGATAACAAATTCACCTTGAAGCCAATGCTCTTTTGTCTTTTTGCTTTTTTCAAATCATACATACATTCATCATTGTAATGAAGACCGTGTATTGCTTTTTCATTGTCGCGTTCCCTCCAATCACCATCAGCTGGGTGGCTCACCGAGACCACAAACGAGTCCCTCTGCAGCTTCCGGAGTCCGGCGGTCGTCCACGGAGCGTCGAGCGCAGGGTCCGCTCGAGCTTCAGAGAGCCCACAAATATCCTTGCACTGGGCAACTACCAGCACTGCCGGGGTTTTTCTGCTACTGGTAGTCACAGCAAATGACTAACACCCAAAATACTGCTAGACACTCCACAACGGAATCTAAGTTACACTCCACAAGAATCATAGATCTCCTAATAAAGACATTGTTTGGCTGAACAATTACAATGCGCTTGACATAGTGGATGACAACTGCTATACCTCACTCTAAAAAGATTACAAAAAGGTGGCCTCCCCGTTATTAACTGTTTTTTTTCTTTTCTTTTTAAACACCGGTTTCTAAAAGCCAGCGATCCCCCTAGCATTGAATACACAAGTATGTGGACAGAAAAAAAAACCTTGAAAGTCTTTTTTTTTTTTTCTTATTAAGAAATCAAAGGTCAGGTCTCACGGTCGCTCTCGCCCACAGAGTAGAGCTCCCCAAGTCTTCTGAAGCGTGGCCCCCACTCTCTGAGATAGTCATAGTTCTGATCAGAGTCCGACGATGCTGTCTCCAGCGAGCTGAGGGAGCCGGCGATCGATCCCCGGCCCTCGTATCCATAGATCTGGATGGAGTCGTAAGGTGGCGCCGTGGGATCGTTGTCTGCCTCGTGGAGCCGCACGTTGATGAATTCGTCGACATCCACGCCATTCGGACCCGAGTGCTGGCCTGCCCGCGGCATGAACTGCAGGTCAGGCTTGATATCCTTGCGTGGCAGGTACCCGTTGATGCCATCCGGGTTCTGAAGCGTGGCGATGTCAAACGCCTCTGTGTCCTCCTCGCCTCCTCCTTCGTCATCGTAACGGATAATATTCTCCCTCACATCTTCATCGTCTTTGATGATCAGAGGCTCATTCTTGTGTCTCCTCAGGGTCACAAATAGAACCACTATTACTGTCAGAAAGGAAATTGAGAGATCGGTAGAAAAATACAAGGAAATCTAGGTTAGGATTGGTCAAGTGGATTTTATGGAGGATAGATTATACAAGCTTTTTGATCTGCGTCTCTTCAAACCACTTCAGTGTAACAACAGAAAAGATACCTCACCTAACAGTAGTATAATGCAGGCAAGGATGGCAATTAGAGCCCCCATACTGAGTCCAATGGGTAGGACGTAGGCCTCCACGTTGCAAGACTGGACAATGCCATCCTTGCTGCACCCGCAGACTCTGATCGTCAAGGTGTTGGTGCTGCTCATCGGTGGATTCCCATTGTCCGTCACGATGATTGGCAGGAAGTACATCTCCTGTTTCTGTCGTCGGAAGGTATCATGCTTGGCTAGAACACTGATTGAATTGTCTGTCAGAGAGATGTAAAGCCAGAGATGAATTTTTGCAAGGGCATGAGAAAACCCCATTATTATTCATGGCGGTGACAGACTGAAGTTCTATTATTAAATTGTGCCAAGATCAGTGCAGCATGAGGGTAAACTAATTTCACATCAATCGTCATTAGGCTTTTTAGCACCCTCACGTTCCAGTGCTGCAGATAGATTTCAGCCACCTCCCTTCTCTTTCTCCACAGTCCAATTTGAGGATTCTGAAGAAAGGTGAGCCTGAATTCGCTGCCCCTCTTTGAAAGCTGAGGAAATGAAGGGACCACGGCAGGCGACACTGGCTAAGAAGATGGCACATGTCGACCCAGAAAGGTGCCAGCTGCTCTTTGATGACACTTCTGTGAAGCTGTCTGCTCATTAGCTGGCACTCCTTCCCCTCCTCACATTATCAAACACTTGCAGTCCCATAAGAACCTACTCCTGCTGATCTTATGGAAAACATACACGATTTCTGATAGTCTAACCTTTGCCTCACAGCTTGAGGGTATGCGGAGGAGAGAGGGAAAACAGATCTGGTGCTACAGGGGAGAGGGCCAAATTGAAACATTCGTGTTGACAGGGCAAACTTAATCAAAAGATGGAATGCTTCATGATAGAATTATTTGCTTTGCACAATCTGTAATTGATGTGAACATATGCTCAGATTTATTTTCCTACGAGTGCTGCCACAACGTGATACACTCTGCTTTGCGAGCACCAAGATGTCCCTTTTCATTTGGATCGTTGAGCGCTGCATGGTATAAAGTCGAAACTATAGCGAAGTAAACCACTGGGACACGTTCTCGTATGCGGATCATTTGCGTTTTCCTGGCAACTATTGATGGTAAAAAATAGAATTAAACATTTCCCGCCCGTCCTGCTCAAAGAGAACGGCAGCTGTGCAGATAACCTTCAAACACACTGATCTCCCTCCATGTACAACAATGCTGCTTTTGTTATCTTTTATATATAAGGCCACTTTAACAGTGTTTCATCTACTGATGAACACTGTGTACATTGAAATATTAATTGTCATCACGACAAACGCAAAGGCTCATTTAAATTAAGATTCGCTATAAATAACTTAATATGTGGGAGGCTACGAATGACAGTAGTGACAGCAGAAGTGACACCGGCAGTCTAAACGCCTCTGAAGGCTCCAAACCTACAGAAATGAACTGCTTTATAAGCCAACATGAAAGGGTCTAAGAAGGGAACGAGGTGGAGCCAGATTTGTCCACAAATAAAAATGGTTAAGGTGTCACTTTGCAATCACTGCTGTGGTATCTGTGCCGAGCGCTCACGCCACCAAACACATCACGGCTGATGTCTTTGTATGCAAATGTTGCCGTGTGCAGCACCGTCGTCTGCTGTTACTGACTTGATGTCATTGCATACGAGATGATCATAAAAAAAGAAAGGAACAAGTTCGCTCGCAGCCGAGCGTGAGGGCCAGACTGAGTGTTGCACTGACAACCTTTCGGCGTCACAACGTTAACAAAATAAATGTTGGTTCTAAGGGCAGGAACAGTTTGGCGTTCTCTTGCAGGAAAGGCTCATTTAGCGGTGGTGATGAAGACGAAGGACAACAATAATTAATAGCTAAGTTGCAGGTAAAGTTTTAAGCTGTTCGGTGTACAGCTAATTGGCTAATTAGCATGCAAAATTACATTAGCAAGCACTTTTCCCTCGCTAACCTTTGTCTTGTAGCTGCTTCAGCAAGTCAGGGTACACTGAGAGACACAATGGAGGGGGAAAGGGCACAATGACAAAACCTCAGGCATTCTGAGTAGTTTACACTATTTCTGGAGTGAAAACATTAGTACTGTAAGCAGTAATGTTACTATGTCTGTAGTATTTTGTACTGCACACGTGTCACGTGTCAGTCAGCGACAAAGAGGCCGGTGGTATTTGTCCAGCTTGGAGGACAGTGTGCGTCGCTCTTAAAGAAAAAACACAAAACTGCTCTCTAATTCAATGCAATTGCAATGTTGTGCTTTTGCAATGTTTTTCTTTGTTATTGACTTGGGAAAACTGGGATTTGTGAATTTCCACCAGCTTTACCGAGCCCTGAAACTGACTGTCATACTCAACAAACTAGCTAGTGTTGTGCTTTGTAGCAGTGGAGCAACACTTACAGTAAAATGGTGCTCTGCCTGCCTTTGCAGGGAAACACATCAGGTCCTGGGCTGTAGTTTCCCAGGTATCTGTACTAATGGCCTCATTTTTTAAATGAAGACACTGGCTCTCTATTTGATACAAAGTTGTTTTTTTCATGCTGTCAAATGTTCTGCAAACCAAACTGAGGTATAATAACTTTGTGTTATTTTAGTGCAGGATGAAGCGGTTCAAAGTGGCGATCTGCTCGGTGGCTGTGCATGGCCAGGGTTACAGGTTACATCGAGCGTCGCAGAGTTTGAACGTGAGCTGAGGATGCTGCGATTCATTCACTGAAATCCTCCTTTGTGCCAGCTGAATGCTGTCCAATATGAAGCCAGCAACAGAAGTGAGCCAAGATCACTTCACTGAAACTTCTGCTCACATCTTGTTGAATTCACTCGTGTAACTCCATGACGAGCAGTAAACCTCAGAGCAGCAGCAGGGGTCAGCTGATCACAGCCTGCACACAGAGGACCACAATAAAAATGATTGTAGCGGCCTCAGGCTGAACCAGTGCTGATCTTAGAGGTCCCCACCTCCAAATCCCACTTTAACCTCTGACTGCGCTCGTTTTTCTGGAGGGAAAGCAAAAACCAAAGGAAACAAGGCTGAACTCCTCACGTCTGTTATTAAAGAGCTGCTTTTCACCTCCGTACTTGGAGTACATTTGAGAGCATGTACTTTCACTTTTACTTGAGTAAGGAAGTTGAAGTAGTACTTCAGCTTGTACTATTTTTGACATGAGTATCGGTACTTTTACTTACGTAAGGAATGGCTGCACTTTTTCTACCTCTGAGGCAGACAAATGCATAAATAGAGTACGTATATATGACATTTATTCATAATCTAGTTTGATGGTGATGGAAATTACAGCAAACAAGAGGACACGTAGAGATGAACTTGAAATACGGGAGACACCAGGAAAAAGCAGTGTTGGTAAGTAGGAATTGAATTTCTATATTTGAATAAACAAGGATCACTGTGCTGAATGCAGTGTCTTCCATATAGCTGGTCAGAAGCGCCACCATGTTCCCCGTGGCAGGCAACCCCTAACCCCTTCACTGTGCACTCCCTACAATTAGACTAATCATCACAAACAAAAGCAGCACACAGAGGCTCACAGGAGCCCGCCGCTCTCCACTCAAGTGTCTCCCACAGCTGCCGACTCACATAGAAACAGTCAGTGAAGTGCAGAGAAATATAGTGCGACGGGCTTTTTTCTGCGCACAAGTGGCTGCTGCGGTATGGATGCAATCTATGGAGAAGGCACGGCAATATTTGCTTTGGTTTCAGGCATGTGAGGAAAGAAGAATGCTTTTTTTGATTGGTCAAAGACGGAGTGGAGGTTTTATCTGTTACATCATCTTAAGAAGCCATTAAATCTCTTGACAAAAGGGGGGCAGGGTTCAGGGGCATGCATGTTTTATAAACTCTGAAGATGATCCACAGTCAAGACGAAGTCATTTGAAGCAAGTCTGTGCTGGCGCATATACACACTCACATATATATATAT
This sequence comes from Bujurquina vittata, assembly GCA_015106715.1. Taxonomy (NCBI): domain Eukaryota; kingdom Metazoa; phylum Chordata; class Actinopteri; order Cichliformes; family Cichlidae; genus Bujurquina; species Bujurquina vittata. The sequence continues at coordinate 19,002 of VUQK01032332.1, forward strand.
ATATATATTATACACACAGATAGATTCCTGCTAATGTATCTGCTGTATTAATGTATAATCAAAAGCACACGGTTTGGTTCAAATAAAAGAACTGGTGGTCCACTTGACGACCTGATTTATACAAACTCCTCCTGCATCAAAGAGAGCGGTAGCAGTGAATTAGCCGGGAGCCTCCACATCCAAACAGAAGGCTTGTACCATATGAAGATCTTTCTGCCCCGAGCACAAACTATTACACAACTCATGGTGAACACAACCGTTCAGAGCCAGTAATGAAGGAGAGGCAAGAGAAGAGGAATGGAATAAAAAACCAAGAGAAAACGGCAAATAGGCCAATCAGAGCATTTAGCAAATAAGTGTAGTGCCATCTGCAGCACTGCAACAGCTCCCAGGAAGTCACCCTACATTGAGCTGAAAGAATAGCAGCAAAAGCCATCATTTAGTTTCCCTCAAAACGCACTGGGGAGTAAAAAGAAGCCGGTGTCCAGACAATTTCACATCTGCTAATTGTGAGCTACACTGATCCACCAGATTTCATCTCCAGTACGGCTAACGTGCCGCGGGTTAGAGATTGGACTGGAAAGTCATTGGAAAAATGTAGAGAAACTTCAGTCATTCTGCCACAGGAGACCTCGTTTTGTCGGTTTGCTTCTCACCCTGGTTGTTCTTGATGGTAAAATTGGGGTTGTTCAGCATCTCGGGCACTAAGCGATAGTCAAAGTAATGGCCTTGGATGGGGTCATCTTTGTCCACTGCACTGACAGTCTGGATCACCTGTGTTGAAAACAGATAGAAAAGCAGATTTACAGACGGGGGCTCCAAACCATTAGAGGCGGCAGCCTGTTCATTACTCTGTTTTTGCCACTGCAGATTGCCTCAGTGTAACGGTGGCTGGATCACACCTGATGGAAAATAGGGCCTATTCATTCCTGGAGTTTGAGATTATTATCAATGAGGCCCTGTCTCGTCTGGCACACTTTCAGGCTCCTGGCTCTATCAGTTAATCTGTCATCATAGGTCTTATCACACTGTATGTCTTTATGATTTATTGGAAATTAGAATTCAGGCCCGGCAGGACAGTTTCCTCTCTTTTTTTTTTCACTTTACTTTTTTCCCTCTCCTCCTTTCAATAAAGCTCCCTACGGTACATGCACAGGTCCCATGAATGAGGTCGATTGATGAGAAGGTGAATGCTAAGCACTTGTCCAGAATTTTTGGCTGGGGGAAGCATTGTGCCATCTGGAGGAGGACATGAAAGACAGTCTTGAATTATGATCCACTCTGATCAATCCTGACTGCTCTCATTTCCCCTTTGCTCTGCACTGTGGAGGGAGGACCGCTGCAGAGAAAAAGGACCGTACTCCCACCTCCGTAGTTTCCCAGTGAAATAAATAGCCTATAATTCACTGTGGCCAATCATTACAAAGGAGGAGAAAGAGAAAGAAGAGGACAGAGAGTAAGAAATTGATAGATCACTGCTTTGATGAATGAGTCATTTCTTTCCTTACCTGTCCAGGCTTTCCATTTTCACATAGAAAGGCCTCATATTCAGTGGCAAATTCAGGTGCATTGTCGTTAATGTCCATTACTCTGATGGCCACAACTGCCCTTGATATCTGACTGTGATTTCCTAATTAGATGGATAGATAGATAGATAGATAGATGGATAGATAGATAGATAGATAGATAGATAGATAGATAGATAGATAGATAGATAGATAGATAGATAGATAGATAGATAGATAGATAGATAGATAGATATATAGATAGATAGATAGATAGATAGATAGATAGATAGATAGTTAGCTAGCTAGCTCAGGTTCTTCATAGATCATGGTGTTCTTC
>VUQK01032338.1:0-12281 GCA_015106715.1 Bujurquina vittata
AATGTCTTTTTTTAACCCCCCAAAAAAAAAAAAAAAAGCCCCTTTTTGTGGGGGGGGGGGGGGGGTCATGCTGGATTTTTTTTCTCCTCCCAGATCTGGACCAGGGCATCACTGAGCTCTTGGACAGTCTGAGGTGCAACCTGGTGGTGTTGAGTGTTCTATTGGCTTTAGGTCAGGCAAGGTCAGTCAGTGGTATAAATTCCTTCATCCTTAAGGAACTACCTGCACAATATCGCCACATGATCCTGGACATTGTCGTGTACCTGGAGGCACTCAGAACCCACTGCACCAGCAATAGGGTCTTACCTTGCATAATGTTCTCCACGGTTTATCCAAACCCTTTGACGTCTGTCACATGTGCTCAGGTTGAGTCTGCTCTCATCTGAAAAGCACAGGGTGCCAGTGGGGGACCTGCCAATTGTGCTATTCTGTGGTAAAAGCCAATTGGACTCCATGGTGCTGGGCAGGGAGCACAGTGCCCCTTAGAGGACATCGAGCTCTCAGGTCACCCTAATGAAGTCTGTTTCTGATTGTTTGGTCAGAGACATTCACACCACTGGCCTGCTGGAGATCATTTTGTAGGGCTCTTGCAGTTACCCGTCCTCCTGATCGGTTAAGGACCTTCTACGGTCCTCTCCAGATTTCCTAGAGTAACTGCCTGTCTCCTGGAATATTCTCCATGCCCTTGTGAATGTGCTGTGAGACACAGCAAACCTCTGGGCAATGGCACACATTGATGCGTCATCCTGGAGGAGTTGGACTACCTGTGGAACCTCTGTAGGGTCCAGGTATTACCTCATGCTACAGTAGCAGTAGTGACACTGACCCTGGCCAAATGCAAAAGTAGTGAAAGAGCAGTCAGAAAAGATGAAGAGTCACCTTGAGGCGACTGTTTGTTGTGAATTGGCGCTGTATAAATAAATTGAATTGAATTGTTAACACCAAAACAGCTGAAACTGATTAACAACCCCCTCTGCTCCTCAACTGGCCAAATCAAAAAGTTGAATTTACTTTGTTCTATACTTTGATTAAATAGTGTTCCTTTTGTTTTTTGAGCAGGGAAAATACATTAAACCAGCTGCCTCCTGAATGGGGAATGGATAATTTTGATTATCAGTCCTATTTTTCACATTATTGCTACAAGTGGCTACAAGAACTTGCCACTGACTCCTCAGAATTGTACCCCAGTATATGTCAATCATTTCTCTTGACAGAAGGATGTCTTTTCACTAGTATGCACCTCACAATCTGTTTCCTTTAGAGACAAGGATCACTTTATTGAAAGACTTTCCCTAATGCAACACCATACAGATACTGGTATCTCTGCATCCATTTTGCTGGTTGCCATGGTGATGCAGTGCAGTATCACTAGAGTTGGCATACAAATGGTCTCACAGTAAGGTGATTTTGTAAAGGTACCTTTACAAAATCACTCTGTTTGTGTTTGCTCTATTGGGAAAGCAGTTGTTGTAACATAAATTGTTAGATTTGGACGTACTGAAGATAATTTTACTGACTCTGCGAGTAGGGCTGGGCTCTATAGTGTATTGACTTTTCAACGTGTATTTTCAAACTAGGGTTGCAATGATTTTCTAAAGCCATGGTTCAATTCGTGCATTAAAATTCAGGGCACAGATTGGGTTAGATTGTGTTCTTTGTGTCTGAAAAACTTTCTTTCTATTAATTCAATTGTCAAAACTGCAAGAAAGATTTCTGTTGACACCTCCCACCCTGGAAACAAACATTTTCAGTCTCTCCCCTCTGGTAGCAGGCTGCGGTCCATCAGGACCAATACCTCACAGTACAAAAACAGTTTCTTTCTGCCTGCAGTATGACTGCTTAACAAAGCCTAGCACACCCGGCTTGTCACGTTACAATTAATGTGTTACATTAACACACACATACTTATTCAGGTTACAAAGAAATTGCACATTGGATTCATTGCACTGAGCTGAGTATATTGCACATGATGTTCACACTTACATTTTGCACATCCCTCCCTTTCCTGTTTATAACACTTAGAAATTTTGAACTAATTTGTAGTCTTTTATAAACTTAGCACAAAAAGTAAGGAAATTTATGTTTGATTATTTCTTTGCTGTAACAATGCTTCTTGGCAATAATGCTTATACTGTTGGAAAGTCTGTTTAATTCTCCTTAAACGGTGCCACATTTGTAAGTTAAATGGATTTGTGGGTTGTGCAGCAGAGCTGACAATGTGGGTTACGCCCATGAAAAGCTTCCCTTTTTTGTACTTTGTTTGCATTTATCAGACTAGTACTCTTTAACCTGGTACTAACCTCCTCAGCTGGGGGATGCTAATGCTAATTTGCAGGCTAATGCTAACTGCTAAATACGGCTCCTGCTTGGTAATTGAGTGACGGGGCCTGCGTATGTAACCAGAAAGCACCTCTGAAGCCTAGGCAGTAATCAGTCTTTGTGGACGTGTAATTACATTTCTTGAGGTGCATGTCAGTTATGTATGCAGGACCAATCCAAAACTCTAAATCAGGCATTATTAGATCGATATAGTGATAATTTTTGCATATAATCCAGAAGAGTTGCATTTATATCATGCATTTAATGTTTCCCAGAGTGCCGCTTCCTTCCACTAATGGGCTTGCAGAAATCACATAAAAAGCATACACAAACACACACACAAAAAAACATAATCCAGATGTTTTATCGATCAGCTGCTAAAAGCATTTCCTACATTGGAATATCAGCCAACAGAGGCCAATGAGAATGATAATTTATAGATAAGCTTTTTGAAATCACACTTAAAGCACTGAAATAAGTAAAAAGTTCAGAAAACTGGATCCTTGAGCAACCTGTAATGCCTGATGGTGAATATTTAAAATTATAAATTGCAATTTTCTTGTCCAGTTTAGATTTTTTTTTAGAAGTTCAACTAACTTACACAAGCAAAAACCTATTTTTCTTCAATGTAAAATATACATTTTATAATGAAATAAATGATTAAACTTTAATTTCCTTCAAACTGCACTAGGTTAGAGGATATTCTCCCAGTCAAACATCTGAAAATAAAGTTCTCTGCTACTGGGAAGAGGTACAAATAACTCTAGGTAACAAATATCCATTTTGGGTTTAAACTATGTTTTCCTAGTTCTATATATTTAAACTATATAAAAAATATATATTTTTGATCCCAAAACTTTACTTTATACACACATTGCATATTATAAATATATTAAATGTATAATTTTCCCATATAATGTCAATTACTAGTGGTTTTCATTTAGGTTTTAACCCTTTTTTCTCTTCAACAATTGCCTAAATAAATGGTTAAACTGTTCAGTTAAAAGAAAAAATAATAAATTGATGTATTTGTCTTTTGATATATTTATAAATTTGGGGCAAAAACATTCTAAAATCCACAAAAGCAAAGTTTGACAGGAATAATGGACATTTACTACTGTTTTACAATATAAAGTGTTAGAAAACAACGCTTGCTTGTTGAAGATAAACCTTGTGTTACATAGTGTAATTAACTGAAAAGGAGTTGCTGTACACCCTCCTTTAGCAGACTTATTTTACCTTACCAAACAAATGCAGGGCAGACAGATTTATAAATTTCAGGTATGTACATCATTTTTCAGTATGATTATAAATTCACCTGATAACAGGACATCACAAACCTTTTTTTTCAGTTGTTAATCATAACTGTTTTGATCCCTTGTCTCTTACTATCGCAGGACCAAAAACACAACAAGTCAGCCTCATGGGCCAAAACAGTGAGGGTAGTGTTTTGGCCCATGAGGCTGACTTGGCTGAGGTTTAATGTGTGTCAGGCTGTTCTGTTTTCCTCTAGGCAAATGCTGTCCAGAAGCAATGACACAGCATGAGAGCATGGTCAAGGCAGCAGACAGTCCGCTGGCTTGTGGGTGGCTCTGAGCGCTGGATATCTTGAGCTTTAGCCACTTTGCCTTTGTTAGCTTCTTTAAAATCCATTATCAGCTGTGTGAAGGGGATTTGAGTGTCTGATCAGAGAGGTTTACAGTGAGCGTAGTTCAGCACATCCGGACTTTCTTTGTATTAGCTGGCTTAACAAAACCTAAAACCCCAGCTGGAGATATCATGATGGTGGTTACCAGCTTTCTCTGTTGAGCTTGGCTTTCTGCTTCAGGCTCTGTATGCACTTACAGAAAGGGTGTTTCACATATGACTCCTCTTCCACACAAAGAGGAGTCAAAATGATCCCTATAGGTACCTCCTCTTCCAATGAGGGAATTAATTTTAACACTGGTTGTGCTCTGTGCTGCTGTTTATTTCTAACATGATGACTGGAGGTTAAAGCTCTGAAACTTTAAACTGGATACATTTAAACATTAAATCTTACTGTCCCAAAGCCTTATAAAGGAGACATGGAAATGGCTTTAGCTTGTTAGTGAAGCGTGGAAGAGACTTAGCAGCAGATGTGAATCTAGTATAAAAACATTTTTTGCGTCACCAAATTAATAATTCTTGTGATAATGCAGCACCCCATTTGCACTGCTGTGTTAACAACTTGGCTTCATTCTTGATGTTATTAAGGTATACTAAGAACTTGCAAATATAAAATACATTCTCAAAGCAGAGAATACATATTGACTTTTAAACCATGCTATAAATAAAAGAATAGATAAAAATGTGGCACTTTCAGCTAATTTTAAATCAAAATTGTGAATATAAATTGCTGCTGACAAAGTTATATGTTCAACATATAACAGCAGTTACCACAGTGATTTAGCCAGGTAAAAAGAGAGCCACTTTCATGACACAAAACTCTGACTTTAAGCTCGACACCTTAGGTCTATTGTTAAGGACATTTTCATGATGGACCCTGTGTAGTTTGGCAAACTTTCTGTCTCTCCTCAGTGAGGAGCTTCCACACTAATAACATGTTAGCCTGTCAGTGTGTGCACACATGCATGAAACACATCTGCCACACCGGCTGGTCACAGGTCAGGGCTGACAACACTGGAAATTGTCAGATTCTGGTACCTGGCTGGTCGATTGCAGCATCTCTAATTTAAATTTACACTATTTCAAATTATTTAAACCTGCATTCATAATTAAATGGGCTGTTAACATCACTGAACATTAAATAAATGATAAATAATAAAATAATGGTAGATATCACACATATCACCTTTCTATAAAGTTGATTACCACTAGTTAACAGTCACTGGGAGGATTATGGGAAGAAATTATGTTTAACATAGCAAAAATAACATTTGTTATTTTTAATAACTGACCTTATTAGCCTTATCAGGCATGATCTGATTTTTGTCTGCCAACAGCACAGTGTGTAGTGGCAGTGGAAGTTGGATAGCTCTCTGAAAGAGCTGACACATACATCATACATTGCTCAGTTAATCCCTACAATGCTTCAAACTGATGTGTGTCAAAAAAAGCTGAAATTGTTGTCTTGTTTTGACTACAGCTTAACTTAACACCCTGTTCCTTGGTTACTTGGTTTGACATCAGGAAGTGTACAGATGGGTAATGAAAGCTTGTATTGCTTAAAACAGCTGCTTTGGTTGGGTACTGTATGGGCCGGATGAGATTTATGAGTAAAACTGTGGACTATATGTACAAAACAATTGGCCAAAAGGAAGTAAGCAGACTCGGTGTTTAAAGCAGAGATGAGTGACCATTATCTGTGGCGTGGTCACACCTTTGACATTACATAAACACAATCACTGATCCATATTTTATATATAAAATTATATTCTGGGGGGTTGATGTACTCCACAGCCTTCACTCCTGAGGTTTTCCACCAAAATGCTTAGAACATGCGTGCGTGTGTGTGTGTGCGTGTGTTAATGTGCTCATCATTTAGTTTTATTAATTTATTAACTATTGTAGCAGGAAAAACAGACATATGATAATTACCATAACTCAATTTGTCCTCTGTGTTTTGGTCCATGAGGCTAACTTGGTTGAGGTTTAATCTCTATCAGGGTGTTCTGTTTCCCTCTAGGCAAATGCTGTCCAGAAGCAATGACCATATTAGAACACAGCCGTATTCACAGAACAACACAACCTAATAACCCCATGGCACTAACAGAGATTGGTATTTTTCCTCTCCCTAATTTGATGTCCGATCACTGCACAAGACGCTAGGGATCGGGCAGGTTGGAGGCTATTTATTGGCCAATCCCACTGCTGAACTTTTTCACACATCTCCATTGTGCAATGTCTGGAAAAGTTCAGAGTAGCACTGTATGTATGAATTTAATTTACATGGTATTACTCTGTTTCCAGCTTGTTGCTGTTTCATCTTGTTACGCTGGACTTTTTCAGTGAAACCCAGACCTAGACTCCAATAATAAAACACAAGGCCAGCAATATTCTATTTTTGTTGTTGTTAACAATGCCAAGGAGATTGTAAATAAATTATCTTATTTAATAGCGTATGAATTTTGTAAATTACAGTTCCGTTTACATTAAATTGAACCATAAAGTATGGTATGATTTTGGGCATTGCAGCATTATGATTGATAAGTCAGTACCATACAGACCTTTGGCAATGAAAATGAAATCATATGTTCTTGGGCCCCTAAGGGATAGATACACAAAGTTTAATCAATTTTGGGTCAGTCTTTTAAAATTATTTTGCTAACAGTCAGACAAACAAGGATAAAAACATAACCTCTCTCCACCTATGGGTGGGCGAAGTAATTACCAGAATGCTTGCCTGAGAGAGTTCAAGCTGTGATGAAGAATAAAAGTGGACATACCAAATATTTTCTATGAAAATATAAAGAAATAAGGGGTGGCTCAAGACTTTTGCATATCATTGTATTTAATAATTTTCACTCAAATTTGACTTGACTCTCTACCTTGCAGTGGCTGCCAACAATTGTTCCTGCATGATAATGAACTGTTGGCTGACCAAACTAAGGATTGTTTGTGTGTTTATTCAGGCATGTCTGCCCCTGTGCTGTAATGGCTCTTGTGTAAATAGTAATAGGCAACCTCTTTTGATATTGAGGAACAGGCTGATGGACACAAAGGCACAAAGGCCTTTTGTAGATGACTGCTATTCTAGGATTAATGTAGTGGAGTGCCTGTTTCAGTCACTTCTAGGAAAAGGACATTGTGGCCACCTGATGGGGATTTTATGGACTATTTATTAAGGCTCAGAAATTCTTGTGCAATCACAGCTTATCTTGAAAGGAAACAAAGTTGAAAGGAAAGATTTCTACCAACACATTTGTTACTGGCCTTCTGTTTCCACGAAAAGAGATTATGTATAAGATGTGAGATTTTGTTTCTGTATTGGCTAACTTTTGTTTTAGGATAAGACATACATGTAGACATGGAAATCCAAACTTTTTTTTCTTTGCCTCCATACATAAACATTAAAATTAATACTGTTAGTTAGTGCTAATGACCACGCCGCTAGCTATCCATTCCAGTAGGTAACAGCGGAAATTCTCAGTCTGATGTGACAGCGCCTCAGCAAGGGTACTCTTGGGTGATGCCAAAACGTACAAACAGATGCAGTACGAAGGCTGTATGTACACAAAACACGGTGAAAGCGGAGGACTTCAGGTTTCCAAGACTCTCAAAAAGTCGCTGACTCCACTAGAAAAAGTCGTTAAATTTGTCACTAATCACTTTTTTGGAAAAAAAATGTCACTGGGGGAGTCTGAAAAGCCTCTAAATCTAGCGACAAAATTTCTTAGTTGTCAACACTGCCATGCTGTCGCTTCCTGCATGAGTTCCAGATGAAGCAGTTATTATGGTCATTACTAGTTTCTCTTCGTGTGTTATCCCTATATCCTAGGTAGCTACTCCCGTGAAAATTTTAATTGACCCCTTCCTTTCTGATTATGTTCCCATATTGTAGAGCCTGTTTCACTGAACAATTTGCTATTTGAATTATGGTTATATCTCATTCCTGAGCAAAGATATGGCAATTTAAGCAGAAAAGAATTGTGCATTTTTTGGTCATTTTAATTGGAAATATGAAGAAGCTTTGTGACCCATGCCATAGCAAGGCCGAAATGGGTAAAAAATAAAAATTAATTGACCAATTTTGATAAAATTTGCAATCACATGGATAGTTATAAGATATAAAGTTTGGACGCTATATGACATTCCATTTAGCCTGTAGGGTGAATGGAATTTCACCAAAATCTGTCAATTAACACTTTATTACAACTTACAACCATCTTAATACATTGTCTATAATTTAAATTAAAAAAATAGTTCCTTGTTGTTTGAGTTTGAGAGGAAAATAATTTCAAAAATAAATAATTTGTAAGGGGATTTTAGTGCTAAAAAATGTGTCATGCTTGTCTCCTGGTTTCCTATACAAATATATAAGACGAATGTAGTATTTACAAGATGTACCATATGTTTTCGTGGACTTGGGAAAAATCTTTAACCTTTCACTAAGTTTTTCTGTCTCATTGCTCATCTATCCTCATGCTCTAATGCTATTAAATGGTCGAAATCTTTTCCCCCAGTGGAGCCATTGATTTTTAATCTAGCTTGCCATTAAATGCCATAGCATCCTCAACATCACTCATTCTGTTATTCCTTTTTCTGTCAGAGTAGGAACCATCAATACACTGTAGATCAATACACTTCATGCGGCATTACCTATGTATGCCCAGTCACTATCTAATTTTCAGTAGAGCTCTTTAAATTGAATCAAATGATCACAAAGACCTTCCTCAGGGGTGGTACACTATATGGTTGCACAGAGAAATGTGGTGTAATGAAGCAAACAGGAGAGGGCAGCCTATTAACTGTTTTAAAGATAAGTGCATACCATGTGCTGCTAAATGTGTGTGCACTGAACAGTTGAATATCTTAGTCAAACCTCTTGACAAAAGATTAAATGTAACTATGCCATTGATATTCAGCTGACATTTAGAATTCTAGATTCTTCTTGTTGCTTCTTTTACTGTGAATCTGACTGAGAAGGTTGAGCTTGAGAAATTAATTGCTCTGCAGTAACCAAGGCATGCTTTTCTCTGCTAAAACGGCAGGGGGCAGTTGTGTGTTTTCTCTGACTTAAGACTGCCAGCATCTATGTGTGTTCCCTTTAGTTTGACTCAGTGGAGAAAAGCCTCATATGAGAGCGAGATCAGGATGCCAGGGAATTACACAACGGTCTGTGTCATGTGTATGATGAAAGGTGCTTGTTAAGCATAATGGCAAGTGAGGAGAAGGATTGTGTGTGTGTGCACACGTGTGTGCTTTGGTGTGTATGTGAAGAAGAAGAAAGCTGAAGGGAGAAAAGAGCAGCAAAACAGGATGTGTAAACGTCCCTTAACCCAGAAATCCTTATGCTGTTATGTAACTGTCTGCACATAGGGAGGTGGGGAATTAGAACCTATTGATTGAAAGTGACAAAATCCTCCTCACATGCAGGCAAGCTTCAGGGCAGACCTCAGTCACAGTAGCACAGGAAGAACAGGGGGAGGAGAGGAAACAACTGCAGGGAGAGGTAGAGCATCCTCCTCCTCCACCACACACAAACAATGGCACATCATCACAGGTCTGCAGATTCAGTCACTTGGCTTCATTCTGTGGCGCAAAGGCTTTTCTACAGTCTTTACACATGAGATTTTGTAGTGTGTGTGTTGTCAGTGACCACCATTAATGTCAACACAGATTTAGCAAGACTGGCTCTCTTTATGACGAACTCTTTATGTATTTTTGATCTTTTAGGATTTTTTTTTAATGTGAAAAGAATGTTTAATACATTTTTAAATATGGTATACATTTTCAGTATTATAAATTTACCAGCGATGAAACCACAAATTTACATGTTCCAGTTTCTTTACTGTTTTTTTTTAAACTCCTCTTATTATATTAGTGGTATGGTTTAAGAGAAAGTGAGCTATTTTTATTCACAAACAGAATTATAGTAAGCATTTTCCACTTTTTTTCTCTGACCATTATAGAACAAAAGATGAAGGTGAGCTTTAAAATTGTTAATTTTGTTTTCATCTTTGTTCATTGTATTTTTACCTTTTTATATCTTTGTATTTAATCTAACAGTTTGATGTCACTACTAAGGGTTATGTACTAGGAATAGTTCTTCTGCATGTGTCCCATTTTATGATGGAAATAGGATGGTGTAATAAAGTTTCTGTTTCTATTGTGAAGTCTCTGCCTCAGTCTTTCCTGCTTTTCCTTTGCCTCCAAGTGACATGCCTGTGTTGTGCGTTTGATTTTTTTGCATTGCACATGTCACTTTCAGCATCTCTGAGTGTTGCAGTTAGTTTCATCATTCTGAATTTATTTATTAGTCCTGTGGGATGAGTCCTCAGCTGAACACCATGAGGATCTGTGAGCTGCCAAGTCTCTCAGGACTCCTCTTCTCAAATCTAACAGCTGAACCCTGGGAGGACCGTTCACAGGACACTTTTTTGTGTTGCAAAGTTTGCCAAAATATTTCCCCACTAAAAATGTGATTTATTTCATTTTATTTTTTTGTGGAGATAGTAAATGGAGCAGTGAATGGGGACATATTTTTATGAGGTCAGTATGATAATTTATCTGATGTGGTTTGCTAAAATAAATGACTGCTGCCAGAATGTGAGAGGTAAACGTACTGTAGTTGCAGGGCTTACGTGTTATTTTGGTCTAATTTGGAGAACTGTATACTCTCAGTCTACTGAGGCAGAGAGCAGAGGGCCAGAGATACAGGTCATGGATACCCATGGGGCTAGGCTGGTATTCAGGAATTATACTAGGCCTTCCGGTCCCTCAGGGCCACTGCACACAGTTTGCTTGCTGTGTTTCTGTTTCTCTCCAGCTGGTAAATTATTCGGGACTGGGAGTGGTGCCTCTGCATAGTTTTGATTTTGAAAAGGTGAACTGTAAAGGAAGATATGACGTACAAATTGTGCCACTAGCTAAATTCATTTTAATTATGTGCTCTAAATTTTACATTTTCTGTTGTGAATTTTAATGTTTTGTTTTTTTTTTTGGTTTCTTTTGGCAGTCTGGCTACAAGGGTAGTTGTCATAGAGCTGCAGGAGGAAGAAGGATGTGTGTGCCTCACTGGAACTGTTCCACTGGCCAGCTCTTTCCACAGTCTAAAGGTTCTGTCAGCTCGTTGCACCTGGTTGGGGGTACACATTCTCCATCACCATTACCCCATGCATGCCACTGCTGTGGTGCAATGTCAAGAGGGTGACTGCAGAGCACGCTTGAGCGAAATACCATTTCAAATCCTTCTACACTGAATTTCAGTTTTCCGATATCAAATTTAAAGGTTGTTTGTAAAAAGTGTCTGGAACATAACTTTACATTGGTGATTTAATAGACACTTGGTCAGTTAAAACTATTATACTAGCCTACTGACAGGCTAGTTTGGTATTCTTATGCACGCATGGTAAGGCAGCAACTTGTGTAATTCATGAAGCAAAACTTATTCCCTGGAAAGTTTGATGGCTAAAAAAACACATTTATGTTCTATGTAGAAAAATACACAAATTGTAAACAGAATGATAATAGTTCATCCATCGGTCTATCCATCCATCCCAGGCCAGCTGGGATATAATCTCTCTAGTGTGTTCTGGTTCTGCCCCGGGGCCTCCTCCCAGTAGGTCGCTCCCGGAACGCTGCTCCCAAGAGGCACCCATGAGGCACCCAGGAGGCATCCTGTTCAAATGCCTGAACCACCTGAACTGGCTCCTTTCGATGTGGGGGAGCAGTGGCTTTACTTTGAGCCCCTCTCGAATGGCTCCACTCCCCATCCTACCTAACAGCTCATTACATTTACTCAAGCTTTCATTCTCTCCACGTCATATCTTGATTCATCTTGTGTCTTTACCACTTTGGTGGAGCGTATCCCAGCTGACATAGGGCAAGAGGCAGGGTACACCCTGGACAGGTCGAAGCCAATTAACCGAACCCCAGTAAGTGCATGTCTTTGGACTGTGGGAGGAAACCGGAGTACCCGGGGAAAACCCACACAGACAGAGGGAGAACATGCAAACTCCACACAGAGAATTCCAAGTCGGAATCAAAACCAGGCTTTCCAGATGGTATTCTAACTGTGAGGCAGCAGCACTAACCACTGCTCCACCGTGCTGCCCTGATTTAAACCTTTGCCTATTAAAAAGTTCAGTCTGAGTTATGGTGCTTATGACGCGTTCTGTCTTCAGGACTTTGCTGCACTGTGTTTTCTGGTGTGTGATGCATTGATGCACTCTCAGCTCACCTGTGGAGGTCTCCCTCTGCATCGTCCCCCAAATCCGGGGGGGGGGGGGGCCGGCCTAGCTTACATGTTACTGTAAAGG
>VUQK01032338.1:23556-36316 GCA_015106715.1 Bujurquina vittata
TTTTTTTTTTTAATTTAATTTTTTTTTTTAATTTTTTTTTTTTTTAATTTTTTTTTTTTTTTTTTTTAAATTTCAGTTCCTTTTAAATTATATTTACTTTCTCTTTTAGCAAATCTTTGTTGAGTATTGATTGGACATAAATTTTTATGTACTTTGTACATAAATTATAAAATATTAAATTCTATCCCTTAAATTTCAATAAATTTAGTTGTATAAATATTGGATTTGTATGATCTCTGTATCCACTTCCATTTATAATTCTAAAAGCTCTCTCTGTAAAAGAAGAATCAAATCTATATATGTTTACAAAAAGTACTACCCCAGACTTCCTCACAATATGTCAGATATGGAACAATCAGTGAGTTATACAAAATATACATAGCTTTTTTATTTAATAATTCTTTTACCTTATTTAAGACAGGAATGGTTTTTGATATTTTACCTTTAATATAGTTGATATAAGCTTTCCATGACAAATGTTCATCTATAAGAACACCCAGAAACTTAATTTCATTGAATTTAAGGGTTTTTTTGTATTTCAACTCCTTCAACATATAATCGAGAATCAATACTTTTTTCTTTTTTTTTTTTTACTGTTATTCAGAATATTGCATTGTGTAATCAATACTTGCTAGTTAAACATTAAGGTTTTTTGTTTTTTTTACTGTAAATTCAGAAACACTCCTTTACTCCTAAGGCTATCTATCACTCCTCAACACAAACAAGTTAAGTATTGGAAAAATAAATACACCTGGTAATTACTGACCTGCTAACATCTCTGAAAGTATATTCTTCTAACTCGGTCACCAGTCATCATACCTCAAAATAATTTGGTATGTACCCTTGTGGAGCTATAAGAAGCTTATGCATTTGCCAAACATTGATTTGATATTCTCTGCTGACACGTTCATGCTGTGATGGTCATGCTTGTAATCCTGTTGGTTAAATATGCTTAGCTGTGAAAGCAGATTAAGACATGGTTGTGTTTTCTTGGCCAGATATTCCCAGTGGTCTGGATGATCTACGTCAGAGCTTTGAAACATTTGTCCAGTGTTGTTGTTTTTAAGCATGACCTAGGACTGGTGTTTAATCAACACATCTTCCATAACATGCATCGAATATTACCAATATTACCCTGGTAATTCTTCAGGCAAACCCAAAACTCTCATGTAGCTTGGGAAAGTAAAACTACCGTAGATTTACATGTATTTTGTTGTTATTATGCTCATTATGCTTCAGAATCACATCAGTTTTAGTTTGTACAAATGTAAAAAAATTAGAAATAATCTGTTTAGAAGCTGTCCTATTTTCTGTGATACAACTAGTTTGGAAGAGCAAAAAAAAAGTCTTTACTTAACCTTAAAGTGCCTCTTGGGGGGTGGGTATGTGTGTATGTATGTATGTATATGTGTATGTATATATGTGTGTGTAAATATGTGTGTACAGTATGTATGTGTGTGTGTATGTGTATAAAAAATATGGGATGTTCCTGTCGACAAATTTAATAGTCGACTATACAAGAGAAAAAAAAAAATTAGACTAACCGACTAGTCTAAAACTAAGAAACGCTCAGATATAAAATTTATATATGTAAAATTTGATAATGTTCTGCAGTGGAGAGAGACTGGAAAGCGGGAGGAGAGAGAGGAAAAGACACGCAGGAAATGGCGGCTAGGTTAGGACTCAAGCCTGTGCCGTCTGCACCGCCACGTGGCATATGTGGTCACCTGCTTAATCGCTGAGCCACCCTGGTGCCCCATACTGTAAATGTTTCTTTGCTCATGAAAAAAATCCTGATTACTTTTAATGCCTCAGTGTTAGTAATTTTGAGTTATTTACAAATGCAAGGATTTTTTTTGTTTTTTTTGTTCAGTGCAGTTTAAAATGTGAATGGTGTCGCTCATTTAATTATTGTTCCCCTTAAGTTGTGCACTTTCATAATTAAATAATCGTTTAAGACAAAAGGTTTTGTTCCTCTGTGAATGTGTGCATGTGTAATAATAAAGGACTACATAGCTAATTACAGATCCTGTGCAGTTATAGTACTTATCTGCAAAGTCTCACGAGATTTGCTCATGGCCTATAAGGTTGAAGAGTCTGGCCTGTTTTGGGAGTGATCATAGAGAGATAGTTATCCAGTCATCTGTCAAGTATTTTTGAATGTGGCTTCCTTTTTTTCAAAGAGTTTCATAGACAGCTTTCCAGATGGAGCTGTGTTTCAAACCATCTGGCATGTCAGGTTAGTCGTACTATATAGTATGGGGGAAAATGCAAGCGCCACTCATAAATGAAGTAAAAACTAAAATCATGAAGCATATTACAGCAAACTGATACACTTCAGAACAAAAAAAAACAAGACAAAATTAAAACAGCTGCCTCTGGCAGCTCTTCAAATTCTTTATTGAACTTTGAGTTTCCTTTGAGTACGTTTGCCATAGTGCTGTGGATTGCTTGAGGCCTTGACTGTCAGGCAGGTGAGGTGAGAGGAGCATGCATGGTGAAGGCGGCATAAGGCAGAGGAGGAGCACTGGACTGGAAGAGGGGCAAAGCTCTGGCAGTGGGCACCACAGCCTGGCACATGAGCAGCCAGGCAGCCAAGTGGAAGAGGGCAGTCTGGCGAGTGGATGAGACACCAGCATAAATAGGCAAGGACCATTTGGTAAATTACATATAGGAGGATGTTTTTCAACAGACAAAAAAATGAGGCCTTAAATCATGTGAATGCAAGACTGGAGCAAATACATTGAAGAAATACATGTAAGTCTGCTTCATTCTGTATTAGAAAAAAATAAAGTTAAATTTTATTTAGTTAGTGTCTGAGATACATTTTCGGAAGTATTAGTAACCAGAGAGCACCTGCAGCTGAACTCACATTTCTCCTCAGATGTAAATAGGATCATGCTCCATGTAAAAACTGTCAAAAGATATCAGGTTACTCTTAAAACCAGCTTGAAAAATTGGGTTTAAAGTCAAATGCTAATGTTTCATCATGTGTGCTCACACCAACCACCATCAGAGCCATCAGGCGAAGAAAAACAAAACTTCTTTGGCTGCTCCCTTTAGGGGTCGCCACAGTGGAAAAATTTCCACCTCATTTCTAATCCTGTCTGTCCCGGTCACTCCCAATTAAAAAACAAAACAAAAATCCCTCAGCTCAAACTTACAGCACATTAAAGGCATGATTTATAAATACTGGATACCAGCATGGGCCTAGTCAAACTATGACCAAAATGAAGCAAATATGGCAGCAAACAGTATGCTGTTCCATTTACACACAAAAAACAAAGATAAAACGGCAAGTAAGACTAGGAGATAGAGAGAGAGAGACTGGCAGATCCACTACTTGCTATATTGGACAGGAGTGCCGTTGCCATGGCAACCAGCAGCCCTCGATTGGTATTTGGAGCAGCGTTTGGAATTACTGCAGAGGATTTGATGTTCAGTACACATCTGGGGTCAGCTAATATGGCACTACAATCAGCTACTCCTTTGCTCGCTGGATACTGAACTCACAATCCCTTGTTTGGGACACAGGGCTGGCATCTGAGCCACCAGCGTCAAAATCTCTCACAGAGTGCCAGATTAACAGCAGTTTTGTTCATTCTGACAGATGTTTCTGGTGCAGCGTACATAAAGAGGCTGGCAGACATTTAAAATAAGCATGTGTCGGTGTAGTTTAATTCACATTTTACATTATACTTCACAGCCTTATTAATGCTGAGGAGTTCAAGGCAAATAAATGACAGAACAGATGTCACAAAATATCAGTATACTATTTTTATTATAAAATCCCCCCCCAAAAATCAATATTTTTATTTTGCATTGGGCTTTTAAATTTGTGCTTGTGTCCTATTCAGTGTGTAGTCTGATTAAATGTGATCGTCAGGGTCCTTCTTAGAAATATTGAGGAAAACATGTCTATTGATTAGGCACAGAAAAAGAGGCTTCAAGGCAGAATTAAAATACTCCGTTTAGAATGCTTTGTTACAACTAGGCCTGAAAGGTAAAGGTACTATGACAGTTAAAATGACATTTTCTTTCAGTCTTTTTTTAAAAACTAATAAAATAAATGTCATTTATTTAAAGTAGGGTTTCATCTGGAAATGCCACATTTCATACATCAAACAATCCATAACTAACAGATATGTAGTTAAATATGACAAAAAACATAGTGACAATTAAGAGAGTTTATCTTGCAGTGAACTGGAGCATTTTCATACACTGGAGCATTTATCACCACAAATAATTTCACTACATCATTAATGTTATTGGAACACTTTTAATAACCAAGCAAGATCACAGATTTATTCTTAACACTTAAACAGAGGAAGTTCCTATAAAACCTCAGAATCTCATTTCAAACTCAGCAATTCGTGTAAGATGGTTATTTTAGAAGTTGTACTGACTACAGCTATATGATTAGGGTTTTGATTAAAAATAAAAACAATAATAATCCCAATTATTTTGGTCGTTACGGAGGCCTAGAGCGGCCATGGTACCTATAAACTTTTTTTCTGATGGTTTTCTTGTGATGACGCGTAATTTATCACGGAATAACGATTACCGTTTTCTCGAGATAACGAGATGAATAACTTTTATATCAGCCTTCGTCATTAAGGAGACGGCTGGCTCGACTTCAGATCAGCCCTGCTGCACGGCACCTCTCGTGCATCATTCGGTAACCATGAAGAGGGCCCGGTCCTCTCAGCGGGGCACTGATGAAGTTGACAGTATATCAGCAGGATGTGGTGTTCATGAATAATAAATGTTAAACATTAGGGATCTTGAATATGACCCCGGAAGGTCATGTAACGTGTGGAAGGCAGCACAGGGGTTGTTGTTTTGGTTTTGACAACAAAGGACATGATCGTCAGCACACGGAGGTCCACGGTTATTTGTTCAGCTAAAGAAACTTCCACAATCTGACATTTTCAGCTTGAGTCGATACTTGGAAAGGTTTTAAAACACTGAGAAACTGATCATGAGCATTCAATAAAAGATAATCATCTCGTGAGCTCGAGAAAACCATCGGTAAATTAACTCGTTATCTCAAGAAAACAAAGTTTGTTTTCCCGTGATAACGCGTTATTTATCTCTTTATCTTGGGAAAACGGTAATCGTTATTCTGTGATAACGAGATAATAAACGCGTTATCACGAGAAAACCATGAGAAAAAAGTTTATAGGTACTTTTTATAGGCCGCTCTCGGCTTCCGTAGTCAGTTTGAGATTGTATTCAACTATTATTTATACAAAACCTGACTTTTAAAAAAATAATCATGCATTTGTCTAACGCTTACCAAAATTTGTATCCTCAGTGAATATTTATAAGCTGCTCAAAAAATTTAAGGAAAAGCGTCAGAGCTAATTGGGGAGAATGGGAACAAATGGATGCCACATCTTTTGATGGAAATGACATTTATCAACCTACAGAGGGCTGAATTCAAAGACACCCGGAAAATCAAAGTGACAAATTGATGCAGCAGGCTAATCCATTTTGCAGAAATTTCATTGCAGCGACTCGGAATAGTACTCAGTAGCTTGAATGGCCCCCATATGCTTGTATGCATGCCTGACAGTGTTGGGACATGCTCCTAATGAGGCAACGGATGGCGTCCTGATAGCTCTCCTCCCAGATCTGGACCAGGGCATCACTGAGCTCCTGGACTGTCTGTGGTGCAATCTGGCTGCGTCAGATGGGCTGAAACGGAATGTCCCAGAGGTGTTCTGGATTTAGTTCAGGCGAGCGTGGAGGCCAGTCAATGGTATCAATTCCTTCATCCTCTGGGAACTGCCTGGATACTCTGGCCACATGAGGCGAGAGTATGGTCTTGTGCACCAGTAGCAACTCAGGACCCACTGTACCAGCATAGGATCTGACTGTCACAGACCGCTGTGTGGCAGGCAGGGATAGGACCCCAGAGGCAGGACTTGGGAAACAGGAGTTTGACTTCAGTTTTATTGCTGGAATCATCCAAAATAACAATAAATGGAAAAGTAAACAGGGCTGAACAGAATCCAGAAATACAAAATAAGAAACAAAAGCTCACTGCACTGGAGACCAGATGACATTAGGGAGAACATGACAAAGCACCGCTCAGGGGGCTGGCCCGGGTCTAGAAGTCGGAGTCAATGGAGGTGACAACTCATGGAGCCACAAGCAGCTGGCTTCAGCTTCAGGCAGCTGGAGACTCTAAGGGCTGCGAAGAAAGCTCAGCATTCTTTGACTGGCACTGGTCAGTAGGACATACAGTCTTCTCAGATGATTGGGATTTTGGCCACACATTCTGAGGACAAACAGGATTCTCAGGACTTGGCGACTGGGGCTGGTTATATCTGGGTAGGGCACACAGTGAGGACCTTCAGGATTGTCGGGACCCTCAGAATGCTGGGGCAGCCAAATAGGATGGACAGACTCCTCGGGATACACGGGTTGGAGAGGCTGCTCAGCTATCTCTGGCAGTATTAGTTCGGGCTGCGCAAGGCTCACAGTTGTCTCCTGTGACCACTGGCCTGTGCAGGGCTTACAGCTGTGACATCTCTAGCTGAGGCACAAGATACTCATGATGAACAGAGCTCACAGCCATCTCCTCCGATCGCTGGGGCTGTTTGGCAGGGCTCACCTGTGGAACATGTACAGGTGCAGGCACAGGCTGGGATCTTACCACCCCACCCTGGGAATAGGGACAGGTGCAGGGGTCTCAAGCACAGAATAGGGCATCTATTTCTCTTCTGAAATTAAATTTTCCAAATCTTCCCTCTATCCATTTACCTTATAATGTAAACTCTCTGAGGCACAGGATATACAGATTGTAAAACTCTGTTAGGATGTCCTAACTTTTAGTGCACATCAATATAAACAGTAATGCAGATTAATTTCTTGTATATTGTTACACCAATTTACATGGAAGTGTGCATGTCTCACAGACAGGGGGAAAAAGAGAAAGCGTGGTCATTACCTCTCATGCTAGCTACCAAGCTACCTCATATTCACGCCCAGTTAATAACCAATAACCTAACCTTTGGAGAGTGAGAGGAAGCTAGAGTCCCTAAAGAAAACTCTAAAGGTAGAGGGAGCATATGTAAACTCCATATAGAGAGAACTTGGGTTTTGAACCAAGAACCATCTTGCTGTGAGGTGATGGTGCTAACCAGTGCATTACAACTGAATTGAACAGACTGGTCATATATGGGCTTATTGTCCTCAATATAGCATTTCAAATCCGTATCAGTGTATCATCCGATCCAAATACTGAAGTGGTGCATCCTGGCTTCACACATCTGTCCCTCTTGAACAGCATGCTTTTGAGGCTTTAAGCAGTTACTTCATGGTAGGGTGTAGAATGTAGCCTTACTTGAGTCAGAAATAAAACACCAGCACCCATTTTGAAAACTTGAGTTCTTTTGACGCCACTCCCTTTCTGTTGTGCCCGCAAAAGCAACTGCAGAGCTGGTAGCATCATCTTGTAGCTGATTTGATAAACAAGCTTCGTATATTTGTGTAATGATGTTTTTCTGTACAGGGCATGGTCAACTAAACATAACTTCAAATAAATAGCTTTTTAAAATTCAGAGCACTTGAATATCTCTCTGCTGATTTATTCACTGCTTTAAACTTTTAACTTTAGCTCCCTATATTCTTTCTACTTGAGTTGATAAATGTGCTAAAAGGGTTCAGTGTCACACCAGCATTGTCATTTAAATATTTGAATGCTGGTTTCATTTTGCAAGCACTTTGAGTGTATTTTTAGCCCCTGGTTTTAGATCTGCACCACTTCAACATCTTTTCCCTCCCCTCTTACACGCATATTCACAAGGGTTACATGCACATTCATGCACACGCATAGAAGAGGTTCTGTCCAAGCCTTTGAAGTTTATGTAAGCCATAAAAATGTTTCAGAGAATATGAAAAGAAGAAAAACTGATGATTTAGCAACAAACCAGCTAGTCATAAATGGATTTTGTCCATTTTGACCTGCTTTATAATCTATGTCATGATGCTCCTCAAGAGCATCATAAGAGACCAGCGTGCATTGAGTGTCCATTTTATAGTCTCTGATTTTATTTAAGAGATTACGGTAAGTGTGCACCACATTGGTGGATATGTACAGACATATAATAGTTGTTAAAGTTCTCCGCCCCAAAGAGCTGAATTGGCAATTAGCAGGGCATTATGGCCAATCTTGTGAGATTGTCTAACAGCGAACAGCATGATTTGTCTACCTTTTGACTGAGAGAAATTCATCATTGTTTTGTTGTGTTATCAAGAGACAGGGTGATTAGTTTAGAACTGAGTGGCTGCAACATCTCCCCCATCATTTTTGTAAACTGAACAGGGTAAACAAACTCATTCAGCAACATAATGCTTGTGGCAATCAATTTTCCACAAGTAAGGCTCAAACAATGCACCGCTGCTGTTGCTGCTAGTATTCAATAAGGAACTGTGTCATTGTAGAATATGACAGATTGATTAGGTTCCCCAATTTTTTTCTTCCTTTTTTTGCTGTGCTTTAGCAGAATCTGCCTATGCACGCTCAAGAATTTTAAGTGTGAGTTTGATGGTAGAAGAAGAGCTTCAAACAAAAAAAACTTATATTTGTTCTCTTCTTGCGTCTGTGTCTGTAAGTCATTCAGGATTGTGAAGCAGGTTATTATATATTTCTTTGTCTGGAACATCCTCATCTAGTTTATGACTGTGTGGTAATATTAGGTAATGCTTAGTGGTCTGCTTTTCACTGGAAGAAAATGAAATTCGAAGGTTGCTGCCTGTTGAATTTATAGAAGGAAATGTACCTGTATTGACGCGCGGTACAAAGTGTCTTAGGCAGATCCATGGGGGATCCGTGTTATACAGTGCATTTCTCCCCTGTGTGAATATTTGATTCAGAGAAAGAGCTTACTGCATATCCCTGTGTCTCTGTGGATAAAGTGGGGATAAAAGCCTCACATTTCTCCTCTCACTTCTCTAAAACCCAAATGGTTTTGTAATGCTCTCTGATCTGTGGTCTCACGTGAGTTATGGCATGTTTTGACTTATCTGCAGCCTTCAAATATTGACATTCTGTAATATAAACAAGTAATATAAATAATTAATATAAAAGACTTGGCATCATTTGTCTTTGTAAAGACGAGATGGGGTAGTGAGGAAAGTGCAATTCCTGTAACTAATTATATTATTATCTAAGCCAACCAGGGCCCCCTCCTCTCCACACTCCACTCCTCCTCCCTCCTCATCTGTGTATTATTCATCATAGAGGAGTCCTGCCCTGCTTCTCTGGGCTATTTTTACCCAGCATGGCCGTCTGAGAGCCACAAACCCTTCTACTCCCAAGAGCAAGCCTCCCTCCATTCGGATCATGGATTACATCCCACTTTTTCTACACTTTCTTCTCTACCCCTTGAACCTGTCTCTTCTGTCCTTCTGTCTCTCTTTTTTTTATTTTTTTATCCTTATTTCTATTTCTTCACCATTTCACCAACCTTCCAACTCTCCGCTTTTGTCCACTTTCTTATGTGCTTCAATCATTCAGATTAGTGTTCCCCTGTCCCCCGGGAGTACTCACTACACATCTCTTCAGAGCACAGTCATCGCCTGCTGAGCTAGTGTAACAGCATGGTCGACATACCCAACTGCACATATCGGTGTCTGTCTCAGTCGCGGAGTTTCAGTGTTTACAGAGAAAGTCATTTAACACGAGGTTTTAAATTACCTCCAACCAGATTTGTTAAAGTTAAATGCACAATACAGACCCGGGAGCCTGAGGCAGATGCTGATCCCAAGATTAAGTTACCACAGATCACAACGTACTATTTGTTTGTGCCTTTTTAATGTAATCAATGTAATCCTTTACATACATTAACGATTTGTACCAATTAGCCAGGTGGATGGAGACAATGGCCAATACTACCGTTAGCTACTTCATATTGGCATCTATGTTGATGTTGACAATTTGCAGAATACACATATATATCAAAGAGATACTTGAAGTAATCTAGAAACAGTAGCACCATTGCAAAGTTTATCAAGAGAAAGCTCTGACAGCGTTATTTATTTATATTTTAACATCATAATGCTTTATCACTCATCGTCCGGGGCAGTTTCTATTTACTGTCAGGTGATGAAATCGCACAATAATGTTTATGTCATATTTGCCTTACAGTTTTGACGTTTGTAGATTTTTCTCACCACTGTGCTCATTGCGTTTCTTTTATTCCAGAATTATTCCAACATAGTTTTGCCTTATAGTTGAAAAAATATTCTCCACAAGCGAGCACTGCTCTTCTTAATTGTGCAGTTAATTCTATGGACACTGAAAAAATCCACAAAAGAGAGATTTCTTGGGGAAAAAAAGATTAGATAATACAATGCAGACAAAAAAAAGGGCAAATTTTAGAACTGCAGCTGGATCAGTGATTGGCAAATATTAGCCTATTATTTTTCATTCATTCATCATTTCTTTAGTTTTGTTAAACAATGTAATGTAGATAATTATACTTGGATTGTTATTTAGAAATATTTCCATCACAAAGTGTCGTCACGCTTTCCTCCAGAGTGGCTCTGACTCTGTTTCCAGTACTCAGGACTGTCTGAGGTACATGTAACAACATACATCACATGAGTCGGTGAAACACGTCAATGTGGGCATATTGGTAATTTCAGTACAGAAATCCAGTTTCCACAAATAAGAAGGAATGAGCTCCTAAAGGCTCTTCCATGTTCTGCTTTTTACATGGACATTGATCCAGCATTGATTGAGCTCCCTAGCAGAATGGCAAGTCATGACATTAGTCAATTGAAAAAAATTGTCTCCAAGGAATGATAAATTATCTTTCTGCAAATGGTGCAATTTACCAGATTAAATTCACAAAAATGTGACTATAGTCTGAATATCAGGTAAAATCTGACAGTCATGCAGTTAAAAATCTGAAGCATGGATAAGTTGCAGCTTCTAGTGCATCTGTTTCCATGAAAGTCTGTTTTTACTAATATTTTATATTATCCATATCTTGGTTGTCATTTGTCCAGAATGTAGATCAAATGGCCATCTTCCATCGAAGAGGAGAGTTCTAAAAGGTGCAGTGTGTAGGCTTGGATATAACAGGGAAGCTGGTATATTAATATGCAGTATACCCACAAATGAAAATATAGCAAAAATGGCCAAAATGTTCATTTCATAGAAGCAGATTTTTGTTTTTAATCGAGCCTCTGTTGATATTCCCTTCCTATAAAAGTTGTCCCTCCCTGAAAGACTGAAAGCACAGCTTGTGGCTTTAATGACTCTTTTTTTTTTTCTTTTTCTTTTAATGTGTTTCTAAGAACAACAACTAGGTTCCGGGGGTAAAATGGAGGGCTAAAAACTTTCCCACAAACCAAAACAAACAGAGCTCATCTTCCTCACTGGCTACTGAAATACAGTAAATAATGAAAATTCAACACTACATTTGGAAATATGCTTGTTTTCACTCTCTCGCTCACTCTCTCTAGTCAGTCAGAAGCTTGACATCAGTTTGATCAGTGCAGAATGCATCTGTTATCGTGGACTCTGGGCTTGTTGTGTTGGAGTTTTGGCATTTAGTTTTTTGGTTCTGGTGTTTCTGGTGTTGGAGGTTTTTTTTGTTTTTATTCCTGGTTGGTTTCTTAATGGTTTTAATTTTGCAGTCTAGTTCTGTTCATGGTTATAGTTACAGTATGTTTATATTTAATTCCTCGAGTTTCTGTTTATCCTGCCTCCCCAGTGTCCAAATTCTAAATAAAGATGCATTTTCAGTTTATTCAGCCAGGCTGGTGAGTCTGTATTTTGGGTCCATGTCTAGCAAGTCATGACAAACAGAGAAATCTGTGGATATGATTGATTCGTCCTCAGCTCAGTCAAGTCCTTATGTTCCTTCTTTATAAAAGTGTGAATGTGTTTGCTCAAATAAATCTCAAAAGATACTGATTAATCATATTGTGATGTCACATTGATGAAACATTTTCTTCACGCCATCACACTACCACCGTTAGACTGAACCATTGATACAAGGCAGGACAGAGACATGCTTTCATGTTGTTTATGCCAAATTCTGATCCTACCATTCAATCATTACAGCAGAAATTGAGGCTTATCAGACAGGCAACATTTTTCCAGTCTTCTATTGTCCAATGTTGGTGTGAGTTATAGCCTCAGTTTCCAATTCTTAGCTGACAGGAGTGGCACCTGGTGTGGTCTTCTGCTGCTGTAGTCCATCTGCTTCATGGTCCAACATGCTAATCTGCATCAGGGTACAGGACCTGCTTTTATGTTTACATAAAAGCAATCCTGAAGCACAATTTCATTTATTTCCAAAGAGCTTCCTATTTCTCATCAAATAAATAGGGCCACATATGAAAACCTGCTCCTGCTCATTACTGGTGGTTGTGTTTCAATCTCACCAAACACTTAAAGAGACAATGAGGTCTCTCTTTAGCAGTCCCCAGCTATTGCAACTGTTTTGTTTATTTCCCCATTCAAACCCATTTCCCCTCAAGGCAGCACAGTCAATAATTTACAAGACCAAGGAAGTGACTTCTTTGCTGCATCCATATAAGCTTAAAATGATCTCTACTAGAGATATTTCTGAGCCCCCGCAGAACATGACCTGCTGCAAACTTGTTTTTCTTCTTTTTCTGATTGTATTCAGATGAATGGCTTGTGCACCACAGCAGTCAAGAATAATAGAAGTATATTGTGCACATTGAGCTGATAAATAAATTGCTTTAGTTACTAAATGGTTCGCTGAAA
>VUQK01032338.1:36336-46963 GCA_015106715.1 Bujurquina vittata
TTTTTACCGGTAATTGAGAAAGTGTTTTCAGATTCAAAGGCTTGTAAGAGAACAGCCACAGCTGTCAACTGAATTCCCATTGATCTTGAATTTCAATATATATTCTCTGGAGTACAAGTGAACTGCTGCCATGATAAGAACCTTACATGATTTTAATCTGTTGTGCTTCCAGTGATATATCACTGACCCCCACCACCCGGTTTGCACTACTTTTCAGATTTGAATATGGGGTCTGTGACAGAACATATCTATGCATTATTAAGCAGTGAGAAAAGACTGCCCTGAGATGAGTCTTGCATTGTGAAGGTTCTTACCAGGAGGTATACTAACGCAAGACAAACCCTTCCAATAGAATATGGCTGTAATTCATAAGTAGTTAATGCAGTGTTTTTGTGAAACTCCTTGAATTTAAGATGAAAGTCTCCACTTTAATCACATCTTGATTGTATGATTTTAAAATCCACAGGGGGGGCACGCTGAGGCACAATAACAAAAATTGCGCCATTGTCCAAATACTCATGGACCTGAATGTAGGTTGTTGCCCACATGCCCACTGTTATTGCGCCAGCTTTCCTCTGTCTTTGCCATGGATGCACATCAGTCATATTTAGGCCAATTCTCATACTGGGTCCACTTTTTTTTTTTTTTTTAAAGTCAGTCACATCATACACGTCTGACAGATGCAGATAAGCTTGCATTTTAATAAATCCAGCTGTCTTTACAGGCTGTTCAACAGCTCGTGTTTTACTCATGCTATTTGGCTGTAAACCCAACCCAAAGCACATTTTTATGGCATATTTTATGTGCGTTGCTACAGTGATTGTGTATTGAACTCTGAGTGTTTCAAAGGAGCATGTGACATTCTGCTCAATGTTGCGCCTAAACACATACTGTGTAGCTGCCAGTGCACCTGCTAACATTCTGCTCACTCTATGCCTGCTGTGTGGATACCACTTAATTGATCCTTTATATTGAAAAAAACTTTAAATGATATAATTTTATAAGGTGGAATTGTATAAAGTGACTGCTAGATGTTATCACCCCTTTTGTAAAATATACAGATACTTCCTACAAATCCTATAATAGTTTTTACTTTCACATGTGCATCTAAATAAATTTTACAGTCTGCACAAATTTGTGTGAAGTGGCAAGGAATTGAAATACTCGCACTTTTAAGTCCACCAACGATGCTTTCCTATTGTTTTATTTCCCCCCCCACACCGCTAAGAGGAGTCTTTTTATTTCAGTAGCATCAAAAAAAATTTCCCTCGATGTGAAAATCTTGGCAGCAAGAAAAAAAGATTGCTAGCGAGACTTGTTACTGTCAGTTTGTTTCACTGTCGAAGTCACAGCTATGATTGGCCAATGGTTAAATGTCAGACTCTGACTGTGGGTATAAAAATTATTGTACGACGATTATAGTTCTGACCTGCAAAGTATGGTAAAGGAGAAGAAAAGCTGCAGGGGTGAAGATGCTCTTGAGCGTAATTTGATATCAGAAAATAGAAACAAAACATCAAAGGTGTGAACTTGGTTTTTAATTACATTACACTCTTTCATGGTTTAAAAACACCCTCCAACATGTGACAGACACCGACATAACACGGTAAGGTGTCTTGGGGCTGATGTGTTGGTTTGTTTTTTCCACTGTTAACACTTACTCTATTACATCGTCTTCTTTTTCTTTTCCATTTCTGTCACCCTTTCCTGTCCAATATACTGGATAATAATTTCTACTTCACTGCGCGGCTCTCCCTACTTTTCTGCCTTCACTTGTTTCCTCTACTCTCTCCCTCTCTGAAGTCCTTTCCACCTGCCCTGAACACTTAACATTATTTTACCTTCTCTTCATCTGGCTTCCATCACTTGATCTGTCACCTCAGTCTGCCGCGTCAAATCTCACTACTCCCCCCTTCCCAGCTGACTCAGCAGCTGGTTTCTGAGCTTGTACCAGTTTGTCAGTCAGGTGGGAACAGGTGACACTGCAGGGCACACACTGCCCTCACTGTGTCACTTTCACTCCAGCTCACATCAAGTTTGTCTGAGATTTAGCCGCTCTCCTTGGGGCTCCTTTAAAGTTTGTATGGGAAAATGGAAAAGCTACCTAGAGGCAAGACTTAGAGTTAGGTTTAGACTTCTATACGATTTATTGTATAGCTGATTTTCAGTATCCCTGACTGTGTAATGCTTTCTTGGCTTGTGAGTTAGAATTCAACTGGTCTTGAGGACATAATGGTAGACATGTATTAAAATACATTTAATCCAACAAGTTAATAAATGTATGTTTCTGTCTTTCTAATCAAAGCCTGCTAGAAATGGGCTGCTATAAACAGGCAGAGACTCAAAACAGTGTTCAAATCAAGAAAATCTAAGGAAAGATTTTTCTGTCGATCTTGGCATCACTCCTTTATTTACTGATGCAGTCCTGTGAAAAGAGAGAGAGCTTTCACAGGTGGTGGTTCTGGTTCTCCTTGGTTTCCATTTAAACAAAGTAAATGGTTTTAAATCTTAAATCGGAGTCTCCCTGATGATTCCTTCTGCATCGTTGAAAACGGATCATTAAAATTTAAATAGCATTCAGAATCATTAAACTGGTCTGTATTCAAAGAGATAGATTTAAACAATACAAGGATGCATGTGGCAGTGTTGCTTTTCACTCTGGTATTAGTTTACATGTTTTAGCCACCATATTTTAATGCTGTAGCATGTTTGCACCTTTATCTAATTTGTAACAAAAAAGAATCTGGCCAGCTATATCGAGGTAAATGAGTTTTGAAAATATAACCTCTTTGGTTGTGATATCTTGGACATTTTGGTTAGAGGGACAGTGCTTAATAATGAACGCTGAAGTGAAGCTGTTAGTACCTCCTAATGTGCTGAAGCTTGCGTGGCTGTAGTGGAGACCTCATTAGTGTGCACACCACACATTTGAGCAGGAGAGGACCCTGAAATTCTCCTCAAAAATCTTCTTCACTCCATGCGTCATGTGACTGCTCTCAGAAACTTCTCTGAAAAAGGCAGCCATGCCAAACTTTTTTGAAACATTTCTCAATGTGAAGCCTTTAGAGTGCTTGTAGACATTATGAACAATTGGTGCATTTGTTAATTTACTCACTGATCTGATTCTTTAAGGATTACAAAGGTAAGAAGATATGGTATCATCTTTTCATCTGAAATATTTATTTTTATGTATTTCTTTCAAATTCCTAATTATCAGCCTTGCAACCCTGAGTAAGATTAGCTATAATGCATATGGATCAAAGTGTAAGTGATTTTTGTTAAGTCTTATTAAATTTTGCCCTAAATACTTGCATGTATAAAATTCTTAGAGCCGAAAAGATTATTTGATTAGTGGATTGGTTGCGCATGATTCTAGATTCTGAAATGTGACACATATTAAATGCAATTCATTATAGCAAATCAAATATATTCACTGTTCATGTGTCATATTAACGGGTTGCTGTAAAATTTGTTGAGTTTTGGTTCCTGTTTAAATATTACTTATTTCTTGTGTTCATCTTTTCCTGGTGTCATCAGTTTTTCCTGTGCCAGATTTTCTCCCTTTATGCTCTGGTTTGTTTCCACTTGTGTCCTGTCTCCATCTGTGCCTGATTTATTAGATTCACCTGTGCCACTTGTCTTCACCTATGTCTAATCAGCCGTGTGTGTATATTGTCAGTTGTCTAATTGTCTGTTTGACCTCTGTTTGTCTACTGCTCATTCCTTGTGCTCTTTTGTGGATTCTTTGTATACTGTGTATTTTTTATATATCTTTAGGTTGTTATGTTTTAGTAACTGCCAATACAGACTCATCTTTTGTTCACTTTGCCTGCCTCTTCATTCTGCATTTGGGTCTTCTCTTCATCAAACCTTAACTAAGTAGAAAGGCTCTTGAATGTTTTATATCATTTAATATTTAAAGTAGCTGTTCTTTGCAGCCCTGCAGATATTTATGCAAGTTAAATCTTAGAAGTTATTACAATACAAGCAGCAAGGTGTGAATGAGACAGATTAAGTTAAATGCGAGGTAAGCAGCAAGTAAGTATTCAGTCAGCCAATCCGCAAACCAGCCTTTTGTGATAGATGACAGCTGCCCATGATACTGCACTCTTTTCCTTTCTGTTTTCTTATCTTGAAATCTTTGCACTAAATTACAAAGTCACAGGAGTAGAGCTAGAGAAAAATTTTCCCCTCTGTTCTAGATGTCCAATAACTCTGAGCCAAGTGGGTAAGACATGCTGTAGATGGACTTACTGTGTGTGTGTGTGTGTGTGTGTGTGTGTGTGTGTGTAGCTCTTCTTACGATGCCAGAGCTAATCAACAGACGGGAATTTTATGCCTTCCTGCTTCCTGCTCCAGTGGGCAGTTAAAATTATAGCATTTAGATTCAGAACCAGAGATTCTCAGTTAACTCTAGCTAGCGCTACACCAGGTCTGTGAAAACCTTGGCATCACTATATCAACATCAGGCTTTAATTTGTATGTACTTAAACCAAACCTGCTGTGCAACACACATTCTTACAGTGTCTCAAGCTTCAGTTCAGTTTTTGCTGTCATCGTTCTGTGAAATCATAGGTCCCAGAAAATTTAACAGGGCTGCACTATGACTGTATAGCTTTAGGCTGGGAATGTAATATTGATGAATGATGATGGAGCAAAGTTTTGTGTAGGTACTGTCCCCTGCAGCTGACAGAGAATTACATTAATGTTTAGAACTAGGTTTCACAGTACAGATCTCACCTCAACTTACTATACAAAAATAAAATACATTTTGTGTCCAATTATTTTAAACTGAGCTGATCTGACACTTTTCATTACAATGGGGTCAACTGTTTATAAGCACTGTGATTTAATACACTTTATTTATTGGTGTTTAAATGTGCAAACACAGTTAATCAGAACACGGCATCCACAAAAGTGATGAATATGTCATGCTCGCGTCAACATTCACAGAAAATGGGTGTCAAAAATCAGAATGTCTGTCATCTGCGCATATTATATTATTAAAAATAAACTCTGTGGAGCACCAGTTCTGCTCAGAAGCTGCAGAAAGAACAGAAGCATTTCCATGCTGTCTCAGGACAGGAGGCAGCTAGAAGATGATCAGGTTACATTTTCTACATGGTGCATTTTTTTTCTACCCCTCTGAAATTTTAGTGTTTAAAAATTTTGGGATTGTTTAACTTTTTTTTAACGCTGAACCTTTTTGTCACACAGAATATCTTTGTGTCTTTCATCCTCTTCTTCTATGGCAGGACAAGTGTTTGTGGATTTTTTTGCCAAACTGAAAGATAAGCATTTAAGCTTTTTAGAAATCATTTAGAACCATTTTAATATTTCCCTCCATAATCTTTTGCTGCTTTCGTTTTGTTCTGGGGAAGCAGTTTTTTTTTTTCCTGTCAAAATCTTGCTTTTTGGGCCGCAGTTTTTTTCTCCCCCTTTTTAATACCCTTACCGTAGCCGTAACTGTTACTACGCACCAATTTTTTTACTATAAGGTAAAAGCATTTCAAAAATATTAACTTAAAACTCAACAAATCTGACATATTGTCATTGTCTTGTCGATGTCAGTCTTTCATCAGCAGAATCTAATGGCGTGCTATAACCTAAAATGATCTACGTCCTTGATGCAGCCTTAATTCTGTCAGCCATGGGCCAAGCTGTAATCTTATTATCTGTTGTTAACAGAGTTGGGGTTGGAGGGGCGTCAGTAGTGATGGGGATCTACCTCAGGGCAGATTACCTCTACATTATCCACTCAGAATTGGACATTATCACCTATCAAAAGCCAGAGGTGTCAATTGATCCAATGAGATTGTGAGTTAATTATAGACACTTTTTCTCAGGGCTCCATGCAGTTTCACAGTGGAGCAATGTGTCTCACAAGGTATGGACTTGGTGCTGCCGCTAAAAAGGGAATTCTTAGCAGGGTCATATTGTTTTTACATTGTCGTTTTAAAGATAGATGTAATAAAAAGATTCTTACTGCAACAGCTTTAAGGGTCTCTATGTATTGTGGGCTAAGCAATTCAAAGGCTTGAACAAGCTGTTACCATCAGAAGATATCGTGCACTGTGCAGTGTTAGTTGCGTGGTGAGTTGGTCTCAGAGTGACTTTTGAGAGGAGTAGGCTGTCCAGTTGGGTCTCCTGTGGTGGTGATAAGCAGCTGGCTGGGCTATTTTTGACTTGGTTGCTGTTTTATTTTATTTTTATTTTTTGTGTGTGTGCGTGTGTGCGTGTGTGCGTGTGTGTGTGTGTGTGTGTAAAAATATTTAATAATCAAATCTGTACAAAAGTGTTCTTAATGTATACATTTAGTATGAGAGTCTTGATACATTCTGAAATTTATGAGGGAAAAAGCCAATGAAATTGGGGTTAACCTTTTGCATTAATGTTGGAAATTTCCACTATCCCCTTTAACTCAGTAATAATATGTGCTGCATAGTTGCCATGTTATATGATCATCAGCTCAGTAGGTTTACATACATCGAAATGTTTGCGTCCTCCAACCGACGATGGCCATGTTCCAAGGCACTGATGTTATTGTGAACAGCTACTTCACTGCAACTCCCTATATGTTGTAAGGAATCGGATGAATTAAAAGCATGGTCTTCCACATGATTCATTTAATTCACTAATGGACAAAATCATGTAAGAGCTATTTTCAAGGAAAAATTCAAAATCCTCCAAAGTAAAACCCCAGCTATTTCTGTTTTGGACAACTGTGTGTTGCAGTGTGACTTATGTCCTAAACAGTCCATTTAACTGACAAAAGATCTCTACACAAGTTTCATTTCAGAGATTAAAAAAAATTTATGTATGCCTATCTTTTATCCTTTATAGTCTCCTAACATTGCCATAGATGGCCTACCCCAAGGAGCACAGCATGGATTTCAGTAGCACAGGGAGAGCATCTGCCCACCCAAAAGCTGTCAACCTATAAGAGAGACTTTTAGGTGTTGACCAAGCAGAAGACACAGAACTGTCAAATAAGAGAACCAAGTGGAAATAATACCATTTGTTTTTGAAGTTTTTCTCTCATAATTTCATTTTTCATGTGTAGAAAAAATAAAGGCCACAAATTGCATGAAAATATATTAATGTGATTTGAATA
Source organism: Bujurquina vittata (assembly GCA_015106715.1). Taxonomy (NCBI): domain Eukaryota; kingdom Metazoa; phylum Chordata; class Actinopteri; order Cichliformes; family Cichlidae; genus Bujurquina; species Bujurquina vittata. Next base: position 43,451 of record VUQK01032338.1, read on the forward strand.
GTAACCAAGCCCCACTGCGCACAGTGGTCATTTTTGGATGTACTTGTCAACTTGCTGTTTCTTTTACTCTTTTGAATCCACAGTGAGGAATTTATGGGATAAAAGTAACTCTCTTCAAAGGGCTATTTCTATCTCAGATTTTCAACAGAGACATAAGACAGTGGTTATCTTATTAATGTTGGTGACAGTTTAAATCACTGTAATCCTCTACCATGACTAAGAATTGTTGAGTGGTTATGTACTATTTAATGCCATTTCCTGACCATTCAAATGCAGATCTTAAACAGCTGCTGAGTACCCGCCAAACAATAAGCATCATGTGTCCACATGTGATGTAAACTGTCTGCAGATTGGTGGTTAGGATTGCTTGTGTGACTGTAACTGGCTTAAGTACAGAACATAATGTGATAACTACTTACTCAGTGCCTGACTCCCTATCACACACACACACAAACACACACACACACACACACACACACACACACACCCCTGCCACCATGGGTGCAATTGAGTGTTTCTGGTGGAAATGTCATTTGGTACCAACTAGCCTATCGGTGTACTGTAGCAGAACAGACCGAAATAGCAAGAAAGGTCAATGTGGCATAAAATTGACATCACATTGCATAATGTGGGAAATGTAATGAGGTGATCTTTCTCAAGGAACGCTGTGATTTTTAAGCAGTCTAGTGAAGAATAAGGAAGGGCACATTCGAAAAGAGCAATGCAGGCATAACCCCTCTTTTAATAAATTCTATAAAAGCAATAAGTCTTAGTTTTGTATTCCACAAAATAATTAATTTTTGCATAATGAGTCATTTCTCACATTTCCTTTGTTCTGGTCACAAAATATATTCTCTCTTAATCACTGACCTGCCTGTGTGTGCCCCATAAGTTTGTACAGCTGGTTGATTAAAGATGGCCTTTTGTGAACTGCCCTAATCTGGACCTCATATCCCATGGCCCTTTATGAGAAATAGTGCATCATAAACCAGGCTGCAATCACACCTGGTGGTTAAACATGTACAGCTGGATACTCTTACATCTTTATATAATTATTTTTTGACAACAGAGGACACAAAACAAACAGGAAAAACCTTCTCTCACGCACAAAACGCATCTTGTTTTGACATATTCTTTACCGCATCTGCCGTTGAGTGCAAGCCTTATAGTACCTATGTGGTGAGCCCTAGTAGTAGTAATTAGTCTAGCAGCTTATGAAGTTGTTGGTGCAGCTATACTTTCAGATCCAGCAGGCACAGAGCAACATTAGGATTTGCTTTGCACATTTTTGGCAGACAAAAGTCTCACGCTCTCCCTTCAGCATTGTTTTAGTGCTTATTTAGCTTCAAATTGTGTTACTATGGGGGTTAATTAGAGCATTCAGAATTATTATACAGTGAGTGTACATGTTGTGAAGAAAACTTCTCTTTGATCTGTATGTAGCAGCTGGGTTGGAAAGTTGGAAACTCACTTTAAAAAGATGTACTCTGACCACATGTCGCTCTCTGATTAACCAGTCATTTAGAAAATTAGTGCAGTTCTTTTCCCACCTCTTATTGCCCTACATTGCTGAATTATATTTTGTAAAGGTTTTTCAGTTTTTGACCTTATTGCATACTTTGGTAAAATGTATTTATTTTAAGGAAACTGTTTTAATTGGTCTTTGGTGGAAATAAACAGGCGTGTTTATTTGGAAACAGGTGTATAATGCATTTGTTTCCAAGTTAAGAGAAACAGAATGGAAAGGATTGCAAGTATGTTGGGAATAATGAGAATCCTAGAGAGGCTCTGCAAAAGGCAGTGATATTAGCACCTACTAAAGAGCAACAAACAGGTCATTGACCTCATTGACCACTCCAGTCTCATTGTATAATGAGTCTGTATAATGACAATAAAGTAATTATTTTCTATTATATTAAGTACACCTTGGTAGTACCTTGGACTGTCTTTTTTTTCTTGTGGCACAGATTTGACAAGGTGGTGGAAACAATCCTCAGAGACTTTGGTCCATGTTGATGTGACAGCATCACACAGTTGCTGCAGATTTGTCAGGTGCACATACATGATACAAATCTCCTGTTCCACTGCTTCCCAAATGTGCTTTATCAGACTGAGATCTGTTGACTGTGGAGACCACTGGAGTACAGTGAACTCAATTTCATGTTCATGAAATGAGTTTGAGATGATTTGAGCATTGTGACATGGGACATTTTTCTGCCGGAAGCATACACTGTAGTAATAAAAGAATGGACATGGCCAGCAACAATGTTCAGGGAGTCTGTAGTTCTCGGCCCGAACTATGCCAAGAAAATGCCCCTGCACCATTACACCACCTGAAGTGTTAATATGAGGCAAGATGTATCCATGCTTTCATGTTTTTTATGCCAAATTATGACCTTACCATCTGAGCGTTGCAGCAGAGTCATCAGAGGAGGAAACGTTTTTCCAGTCCTGTGCAGTCCGTGTGAACCGCGTCCTTAGTTTCCTGTTGTTTTGTGACAGTAGTTTGCAGCTGGTGTGGCTGCTGTAGCCCATCTGCTACATGGTTCTGATTTGTTGTGTGTTCAGAGATGCTCTTCTGCATACTTTGGTTGTAACAAACGGTTATTTGAGTCATTGTTTCCTTCATATTTGCTCAAAGCAGTCTGCCCATTCTCTTCCGATATCTGGTATCAACAAGGTATTTTCATCCAGAGAACTGACACTGGATTTTTTTCTCTCTTTTTCAGGCTAATCTCTTTAAACTCTAGAGATGGCTGTGTGGGAAAATCACTGTAGATCAGCAATTCCTGAAATACTCCGACCAGTCCATTTGGCATCATCAATCTTTCCATGTTCAAACTCATTTAGATCACCTTTCTGCCCTGTTCCAATGCTCGGTTTGTACTTCGGCAGGTTGTCTTGACCATGCCTACAGCGTTTAGTTGCTGCAATGTGACTGGCTGACTAGATATTTTCAGACTAAAAAAACAGAAGTGTCAGGTCCAAAGTTAGTAAAGTTGGGTTAAAAGCTGCGCGTTAAATATTGAAACAGTTCTCAGTACTATGTAACAGCAAAGCGAGCAAGATGTTTTCAACTTGAAGTTGACAGTATCTAACTTTCAGTTTTTCACTTTAGAAAATTAGTATTGACCATAGCTGTAGTCTATAAAACTCTTACGAGTTCACCAACCTTCAAGCCTACAATATCCCTGTAAAACCTTTATACTTGAGCACTGCAAGCATTGTTAAGCGTTACATAACGGAATCAAAGTCTCACATAACACACAAATCCATAATTCAATTCTATTCAATTCAGTTTTATTTATATAGTGCCAAATCACAGCAACAATCGCCACAAGGCATTTTCATTCAACATTTCCATAACATTTCTAATTTCTGGTCTGTTTTTTTTTTGTTTGTTTGTTTTAGGGTTTTTTTTTTTTTGGGGGGGGGGGGTTTTTTTCTTGTTTTTTGGTGTTAAAAAGCTGGGGGGTTTTAAGGGGGGGTTGTGGTGGGGAGTTAACTTTTTTT
>VUQK01032346.1:0-10434 GCA_015106715.1 Bujurquina vittata
TATGATGGCTCTCAGTCAACACAGATGTTTCACTGAGTCACTGTTAAAGGTCAGAGGTCAGTCACAGTTTCATCATTAGCTGAAAACATGCAGAGCAGCTTTCCAAGTGATAGGTTTGAAATATTTCATTGCAGTTTGGGAGGATGAGACATTTTAATCAAAGAATACAGATCGTGTCAGGAAAATGAATCCATGATGAACGGATCCAGACTGGATGAGCTGGATCTGGGCCTGATCCGGTCTGAATGGAGCCTCTGATCACAGAATTAGGTGATTTTCAGTGGAAAATATGTGGAAATTCATACTCTGAATTTCAGACACCGTAACATTCAGAATGACATCATTTAAGCCACTTTAAATCCTTTTAGTTCAGTTTTCAAGTCTCTCTCAAACATTCCCATCTTCTGATCCGGACATTTTTCCATCCACAGTGTGTTCTGTGTCTAAAGCTTCGTTCAGATCAGTGGAACAGTGATGCTGCAGTAACTACAGGAAATGTTTCAGAGGAACTGACTGACAGCTGCCTCATTATAAATGCGTGACATCATCGCTGTCTCCGTCCTTACAGCCTGTTGACGAGTGAACGACTGTAAAAGCTTCATGCTACGCACAAAAATAACAAACTAACGTCTACCTGGGATTTCAGTGCTCGTAGAAACAAACAGATGAATTCGCTCCTCTGACGCTCTGCAGCCACTTTATGAAGGAGGAAATGAATCAGGTGGTTCAGGTGCAGCAGGAGGGGCGGAGTCAGACTCAGAGTTTAAACCTGCCAGGTTAGGTTCACAGAGTCAGAGTTGAGTTAGCTCTTTCTGGAAGTGAAACCAGAGTTTCCTCATTTTACAAACCCAGAGTTGGAGCTGAGCCTGCTCCTGAACAGGGCCCAGCTCTGCAGTTGCTGCAGGACGAGCTGCTTGTGCGTGGATGAGGGTTGTGGTGATTTCCTTGCTGGTAAAGCTGATGTTGCAGTGTTTGTGAGACCCCCGCCTGGTGTAAGGTTTACGGCTCTGCTGCCCTAAATGAACTGATGACCACTAAAATCATGTTTCTGTAATGGTTATTGCACATGCTTTCAAATTGACTGTTTTACAAAGAAACAGAAAAATGAGTGAAGCACATGATGGTTTTTGATTCAGATGCCGAATGAGTCACTGACTTGATTCATGAACAGAAACACGAGTTTCACTGGTCGAATTCTGTTTATCTGCTGAATAAAGACAAATACAAATTTGTGGTTGACAGATTTATAACATGTTTTCTGTTTTTGTGTGTAATAAACGTGTGAAGCGCTGAATTCGCAGAAATCATCTGAGTGCTCAGACCTAGCAGACAGTAGCTTACTGCCCCCTGCTGTTTCACCTGCGTTATTACAGCTTTCTGTTCCAGTGTTTTCAGTCCCATTGCTGCAGGTGTGTAAAGACCAGCGCTCATGCAGTCTGCCCTCACAAACAGTCTCAGTGTGGTAAGGTCACCGCTCCTACATGACTGCAGAGGTGGGGTCAGTGAGTGCGGAGACCTGCACCGTCTCCCCCTCTGGCATTAACATCAGCTCAGAAACCGTGCAGCAGGAGCTTCGTGCTGTAGGTGTCCAAGTACGAGCAGCTTCACGCAAGCCTTACATCACCAAGCACCGTGGCAACCATCAGATGGTGTAAAGCATGCTGCCACGCGGCTCTGGAGCAGCTGACTGTTCCTCTCTGTCTGGCAGTCTGATGGAGGTTACCCGTCTGATTGTAGTAATGCTGTGGGGATGTTCCTCTGGGCTTTGGCTCCTCCTGATGCCTCATCTTACCCAGACATTTAGGACAGAGCTCTGCCTCCAGCTCTGTGGGAACACTTCAGGCTCGTCTCTGATCCAGCACGAGTGCGCCCTGCTGCACAACACAAGCTGCTTTAAGGCCGGCTGGATGAGGTGTCCAAGATGAGGCTCTGACCTCACCAAACGATCCTGCAGGAAGCGTCCTGAGAAGAATGAATGCTGTGATGGCTGCAAAGGGGGGACCACCTCCACCCACGGCTATATACCAGGATGCCATAAAAGCACCTGTAGGTGTAATGAGTGGGGGGCCAATACTTTTGTCCATCTAAGTTATTTTAATGTGTTTAAGCAGCCTAAATTACTCATTTGGCCCTTTTTAATGAGGAAGAAAAGTGTTATTAGGGAGCCGAAGCCTTCCAAACCGGCAGCTGAGACGCTCGTCCCTCCAGGTCAAATTAATCCCGGAGAACGAGGACGGAGTGAATCAGCGTGGATTTAAAGGGAATAAACTGTTTTAAAGTGACATCAGCTCAGTTCTAATCATTCAAGTTCATATTTTATTTAACATAAATCATACTGCAGTCAGTGTGAACAGCCGGGGTTTCAATATACACAATAGGATCGTAACATTTTAAGCCCCTCCCCTCCTTAACCCCGCCCACAACCCCAAAATGAAAATGAAATCCCTCCCTCCCCATAAACCCACCGGCAAGCCTAAACATGAACCCCCACCCCATAACAGCCCCGCCCATCACACAATGCTCCGCCCACCAACGCTCTCATCATGTTGTAGTTTAGCAGCAAACTCCAAACTTGTCAACCCGCCACACCTGCAGGCTGTCATGTGACCACCTGTGCCTAATGACACCGAGACGCCCCTTCACACAATATCAAGCTCCACCCCCTCAGTCACTGCAGGCTGAAAACTAGGTTTAAAAGGCTCACAAGCTCCTCTCACCTAACATACCCCTCCCACCGAGACTCAAAAGCCCCTCCCTCCAGTGTAGGCACACTAAAAAAGGAAAAATTCCATGGAGCATCTGCTAGCATTGTTGCATTTTTGCTAATAGGCTCCACCCACCCCTACAAGTCCTTTTGGCGTGGGTGTCCAAACACAAAAAACTGGAGAAAAAAGCGAGTCATGGATGCTTAACACTCGGCCACTGCTACAAGCCCCTCCCCTTGTGCTGATAATCATTACACCTGCAGGTGCAGCGGATTTGCACTGAAACTGTCCTACGCTAAACCTGACGTATAAGCTCCACCCACGCGCTGGGGGTCAAAAGCCCCTCTTCCAGGCTGTCATGTCTAACGGACAAAGCGGCGAGGGTTTGGAGTTAGCTGCTGGTGGACCGACATGTAACGGACGGTGGTGAAAACAAGGGGGTGGGTCCTTTCTGACGGCCTGTCTGATGTCAGGGGTCTTCGCCAAAAACACAAAAAAAAATTTTAAAAAAGGGGGGGAAAAAAAAAAATCACATGGGCATTATCATCAACATCATCATTGTAGCCATGCACTGACCCCCCTCCCCCTCCCCCACCCATCATCCTCAGCAGCCATCTGCTGGCGGCCATCTTTTTGAGTCCAGTCAGGTGTGTGTTGTGTCGGCGTCCCGCGGCGGCGTCTCGGAAGTTAGAGAGAAAAATGGGAGGGGAGGGGGTGAGGGGAGGGGAGGGGAGGGGAGGGGGTCTTTTGTTTTAAAACAGAAAAGCGTCTTCTGGCGTGCAGCTTCCTGTCGCCGCAGCTCCTGCTTCAGCCAACGAGCAGGACCGAGGTGGAGGGGTGAGGAGTGAAGATGGAGGAGTGGGGGGGGGGAGATGTGAGGGAGCTTGGAGGATGATGGGACGCCGAGTTATTTAAGACATCTTTCAAAGTAGGTGGCGCCCACGTAGCCGCCCCTCAGGGAGCGGTGGACATTCTGCTCGAAGAGCCGCCGGTTCGTCTGCAGGACCTCCGCCGCCTCCTTGTTCAGCGGATCCTCGGGGTTCGGCTCCTGCAGGCGGGAGACAAAGCAGCGATTAATCATGTGCTACTCCTCAATCATCTCGTTAAACTTTAGCTGAGATGAGGAAACATCTGCCCCAGATGTTTATCAGCTGGCGGCAGCACTGAGCCACCGAGGTAGTAACAGAAAGAGAAGAAGAAAAGCATCATCACTCACTAGAAATAGATACTGTAGGCCGTAGATGATGGAGTTTACTGTCAGCACGGGCTTCCAGTCCTCTCTGTGGAGGAGGAGGAGGTGAGGAAGAGCAGAAACAGCTGGAAACAGTCACCTGACTGAACTCGGTGTCAATAAAGGTTGGTTTAATGATGAGATGCACATGTACGCTTGCACACACACACACACACACACACACACAGGTACACACCACGCACACACACACACACACACCTTAGGATATTTAGGCAGACGTTTCCCTCCAGGTCGATGTTGGGGTGATACACCATCGTCTCACACTTGACCTTTGGGGGGTCGTGGGGATAACCCTGTCCAACCTGAAACACACACACACACACACACACACATTACATTTCTGTGCTTTGAGAACAGTGGAGACGCTCCTGAGTCGGTGCTCTGTGGGAGGCTCTGTGATATCTGCAGCAGCTTTCAATGAGCTGCAGGTCACAGTAACCCTCCATTAGCTCACACCCCTGCAGCTTTCCCTCAACGGCACTTTCACTGCAGGTCCTCATCTCCACACTTTCAGCTGTTGCTCCTGTGAAGCTGTCTGTGACGTGCAAAGTATGATTTAAATAAACTTTATTTTTATTCTTCAGACTGCACAGCTTCAGGAAGCCAACAGAGGGGCAGCACTCAGTGGTTGTGAGCTGCATGGTGTGTGCTAGCGGGCAGCGGATCAACCAGCACCTTCTCACCGAGCTGCTGTTCAGTCACATCACCTGCTTTCTAACGCGGCTCCCAGCAACGACCCTCGATACAAACACAGAGTCTGGGCGGAGCTAGGTGGACCTGGGCGTGGCTGGGCCTGTCATGGAGGTTTCTGACCTCAGTGCAACTTTAAACTCTGCGGCAGTCTGGGAACGAAACAATCATCATTGTGACTGAGACGTCACAAACTTCCTGTAAAACGTCACTTTCTCAAACTAATGTCCTCCTCTCATGAGGACAGCCATGTGCCTGCCGGCCTGCAGCCGCCTCCACAGGAAGTCTGCAGACGGGGCAGCAGGAAGACCGGGAGCCTCAGGACACCTGAGGGAGCGTCGAGCTGTCAGACCGATCGATCAGTCTTCAGACACCGTTACAGCTACAGACCTTACTCAGGTTCACCGACACAAACCTCCAGTTTTATAGGTCAGCCGCACTGACCGAAGGCACCTGCCATCTAAACAGGAAGTGAGTGTGAGGAAACGAGGCGCTTGATTTATAACACGAGAGAAAACCAGTCCTTTGTAGTGAAAATGGAAGGAGTGATTTTCTCATTATGATCATTTCTGATGATTTTATCAGCTTGTTTTCACTGGCAGCCAAAATGATAAATAAAGTGCTCGTTCATTTTGCACTGACTCATGCTCGGGCAAATTTCTGCTTCTCATTCAGGTTCTCAGGCTGTGTTCAGGACGAGTCCACAGGCCTGATTTCTGCAGGTTTGATTATGAAAAAGCATCTGCAGGTGAAAACGCTGCGTCAGAGACTTCAGGTGTTCCAGCTTTATGTTACCATCAGTCAGGGAGGTGAGCATGAAGGGTGAGGCAGAGACAGAGAAGGGTGTTTCTCACCTTAAAGCTGAACACAAACTTTCCTCCTTTGTAAAAACCCTGAAAGACAAAAAGACAGAGACAGGCCGTTAGCTCCCAAACCTTCATCTCCTTCATTCACCCCCTCGTCCTCACTTTGCGACTCCTGCTGTTGTCATGCACCTGTCTGTTACCTGCACTTTGACCCCACGGTGATCTGTTCTGATTTTAATGGAAGAAACTGGAGCAGCAGGAACTGAAACCAGCAGTCGGAGTTTTCATTCCTTCATAATTCTTTTAAAAATGTTTCCAGTTGGTTTGCTCCTTTCAGTTTATGATGATTGCTACTCAACATCAAAACCCAAAACTAAAGATAACCCTGCACGAATGTAATGAGATTTCTAAACACATAATATCTAAATGCAGCCGGCTGTATTAATGCAGCACTGTGCTGTACTGCTGCTCTCCAGCATGAATGTAACCGGAGCTGCTCAAAGGTTCTTGAGTTCTTCTCTGAATTTAAACTTTTCTCCTAAACGTTCGTTATTGCACCACTTCAGTTTGATGTTTTACATCTTTGAAATTTAAATCAGTTTCCTTCGACAGGGAGGTTCTCTGGGTCCCCTCCTCCCTTTATTTCACTCTTTAACCCGTCCGAGGATCAAGTGTTAAAAGCAGCTGAGTATTTTTGAATATTTGGTGCTGAATGATGGTTTTTGTGCAGTCACTGCTTCATGTCCATGCTAACCCTAACAGGAAGTGGAGTGCTGCTGCTTCCATGCACACACACACACACACACACACCTCGTCCGGTGAGATGATGAGTCTGAAGTTGAGGAGGTCGTCATCATCGGGGAAGTTGATCTCACACGTCTTTGGTAAGTTCAACTCATTGATGTCTGAAACACAAACACAGATTTGATTGTTCGGACCCGTCCACAGGAACCAAAGATTCTGGAAACCTTCACTGATAACCTCCTTCACCACTTCTTTAGAACATCTGGACCTCTAACTGAATATCCTTAAGGACCCACACATCCTGTCTGTATGTTCACATCTGTGGAAACTATCAAGGCACCATTGACCACTGACTGAACATCTGGAACATCTTCAGGTGGAACTGTAACCCCATCAAAGATCTCCTTCATTGCTTCTGAATCTTATTCTCAGCCTGGGTTCCTTCCATCTTTCTAAATAACCATCCTTAAAGACAAACTGTTTTTAACTACCTGCAGAAAACATAAAAGCACCACCACCACCTTTCCCAAACATCTACAAACCAGCTGAAACCACTCCAGACACCATCGTGGGCTTAGATTCTGCTTTAAAGAAGTCAGCACCACCTTCGCGATGACCCCTGAACTGCTTTGATCCCGTTTGGTGGATCAGAATGAGCTCAGGTGGTCTCTCAGGTCTCAGCGAGAAGTTCAGGTTTGACCCCTGTCCCAAAGAGCTACCGACCCCCTCGAAACCCCAAATCTTTGCAACCTTCAACACCTGCTCAATGGCTGAAGTTCACATTTTCATTCACCGGGTGGTGGGTGTTTGGATGAAGAAGATGAAGAAGGTGGTGAGTGGGGTCACCAACCAGCGTCTCGGCCTGTGTGACTGAGGTTGGAAAACTGCTCCTGATCAGGTCCTGATCCAGATTACAGATCAGCAGGTACAAAACCACCGCCAACTGACCAATCAGATCCCTGGAAACCTGCGTCACCATGCCTGAGGAGCTCAGACAGTCAGAGGGTCTGAAAGTGTTTCAGAGTTTGACCTTCCTGTGAGATCTGCCACTCTGCTGCCGGTAGACCCGTCCCTGTTTCTCACTGGCCACATGCTGCAAACTCCACCTTTTTCACATGTAGACCGATAAACCCCAGGTTGACTGATAACCACCTTCATGTGATTGATGAGGTCAGGTTCAGAGGAGCATGAACATTCAAACTAATCCTGATACTGATCTGGACTCTGAGAACCTGAAGACTGGTTCCAGATCAGGGACCAGAACCTGCTCAGTGGGAAAGAGAAATCTGCTTTCCTACTGGTCAGCCACACCAGGTGACTCAGAGACGTCTGATAGGTAGGTAGGGCGATCTGAGTCCAATTGGGTCCACAACACAGGTTCAGACCTGGTTCTAATCCTGCAGTCTTGCTCTGATCTAACATCTACCTGCCTGCTTGCAGCCCCCTCAGGCTGAACCGCACCTGAGGAGGGCAGAGATTCAGGAGGTGGGCGCTGCGCTCAGGTGTTTCACCTCCCAGAGCTCAATCAGACTCTGAGGTCCGGACTTACACCTGGTCTCAGGTGTAGAAGTGGACCACACGGCGCTGACACAGCAGTTAGAGGCTAGCTGCAGTGACTGATAGCCTCTAGCTGCTGTGTTCCGGGTTCGTGTTGTTGCATGTTAGCCGCTGCTAGGTGCTGCTAGCTGCGTGCTAACACTTCCAGTCTGCGTTTTGTTTTCATGTAGCACAGCCAGGCTAGCAGTCGTTAGCTAACCCAGCTACAGCTGCGGACAGTCCGCCACCGGTTAGCCCGAGTGAGCTACTGCCGCACCGGATCCGAGTTTACAAGCCCCAGGCGGTGTGGGGGTCGCTGTCGACCTGGGGCAGTGGGTAACTCTCGGCTAACGAAGCCTACCTTTCTGTATTCGGAGCTGGGCCGCGCTGGCTTTCTTGCCCCCGGCTCCGGTTCTGTTTCCTCCAGCAGATTCCTCGTCTTTCTTCTGCTGCTTCAGGGAAAAGAGCTTAATCATCTTCAGTTATTTGACACACGGGGCGTCCCTTCTGTGAGCCGTCAGCGGGTCTGAGAGGGTCTGAGAGCGGGCAGGTTTCCTAACAGCACCGTGATGTGAGTGGAGCCGGTGCGTCTGATCACGGAGGCAGGAGGAGCTAGCAGGGAGCTAGCAGCGAGCTGGCTAGCAGAGGGGAGGAGGGAGAGGAGGAGAGTGGGGAGGAGGGAGCTCTGTGTGTGTGGATGTGTGTGTTCTCTGGAGCTTGAAAAAGGCAAAAGGAAAAAGGCAAGCTCCAGAGACTCCGATGACCTGGATGACTGAGAATCTACACAGACATGTGTGTGTTCGTGTGCGTGTGTGTGTGTGTTGGAATAAAGGGACTGAAGAATATGGAAGATCACTGCTGATGCCAGCAGGAACCATCAGTGGCAGACAGGAGAAACCCAGTGTGAAAACACTGGTGCTGAAAGTACCTGCGCAGGGGTCTAAACAGGGTTTCTGTTGAACAGCTGTTTTACAAAGTGTAGAAAGAAGAAAAAGTGTGGAGGACATCTCACGGAATGATCTCAGCTCACCAGCTCATACCCTGGAGTTGATGTGGTCCTCAGGTACTCTGCAAAGTACCTCCAACATCCTGTCCCAGGAGAGCATTTCTGTAGGGACCGCGACCCGGCCGAAGCTCTGAGGTGGTCAATGTGAACAGCACAGGCCCTTATATCCTGAAGTAAAAGTACTTAGTACACAGATAGATACTTTATTGATCCTGAAGGAAATTAGGGAATCCAGCAACATAGTACGCATAATAAATAGAATCGAGACAAAAGAAGAAATAATAATAATAATAATAGAAATTAAATAAAAATCAAATAAAGATTAAAAAAGCAGTACTAACAACCGTACAGGGCTTAGTGCTTGAGACAGGGAAACAAAACAAAGGGCACAGGGATGTGAATGAGACAGTATACATATATAAATGTGCAGCTGCAGATGTGCAAACAATACAGGGCAGTAAAAGTTATAAAGTGTCTGATTTTTGTCTGATTTATGGGGTGCCAAATGTCAACATATGTGATGATGTTATGATCTATGTTATCTTATGGTCCCCCCAGTGAAACATTAAAGTCTGATGGCTCTTGGAACAAATTATTTTTTTGAGTCTGTCCGTCCATTATTATTATTAATATTATTGGGTTATAATTACTGATCCACTAATGCGTACATCAGTGTGCTGCTGCAGTTGGAGATGATGGGAATGACCTACAGAATAAGAAACCAAAGATGAGGAAGACGTTCATCTTTAAGAGGTGCAGAGAGATGATCTGAACTGAGGCGTTCTCTCTGAGCCTGAACGTTAGCTTCATGCTGGCCGAAGTAACCTTTGCTTCCAGTTCATGCTAAGATTCAGAAATCTGGCTTTACTTCCCAAACATTTACTGTAGTATACTAATATTAAAATCAGCTATTAATAACTCATTTCACTCTCAGCCTGTCAGTTAACAAAGCAGAGGCAGAGATGTGAAAAATCCTCTGCTGACTGTATGAATCCAGACATACGTGTGACTGAGTGTCAGACATGTGTCTCAAAAACCCAAGAAAGCATCAGGAGGACAGTTACACTAAAAACACAAAAAAATTACAGCACAGCAATGAATCAAGAGATCTCTATAATTCAGTGTAATCTGCAGTTATTTACCAGAAAGAGTGTCAGTATCTGTAAAATATAAACACTTACTGACAAAAGTATTTGTCTGCCTGTACACACATGAACCTGAGTAACATCCTTAATCCAGAGGCTTTAATATAAGATAAGATTTCTTTATTGTCATTGCACAGAACAATGAAATGTAGGCCCACAATTTCCAGCTTTAACAGCTTCAACTCTTCAGAGTGTTTCTGGGAATTTCTGAGCATTCTTCCAGAAGCACATCTGTGAGGTCAGACACTGATGTTGGAGAGAAGGCCTGGCTCACAGTCTCTAATCCATCCCAAAGGTGTTCTATCAGGCTGAGGTCAGGACTCTGTGCAGGCCAGTCAATTTCTTCCACACCAAACTGGCTCATCCATGTCTTTATGGAGCTGCTTTGTGCACTGGTGTGCAATCATGGAACAGGAAGGGGCCGTCCCCAAACTGTTCCCACAGAGTTGGGAGCATCTAATTGTCCCAAATGCCTTGGTATGCTGAAGCATTCAGAGTTCCTTTCACTAAGGAACTAAGGGGCTGAGCCCAACTCCTGAAAAACACTCCC
>VUQK01032347.1:0-45079 GCA_015106715.1 Bujurquina vittata
AAATAGATCTTTAACATTGTAACCAAAAAAACAAAAAAAAAAGTGCCATCAGTAAGTGCCTAAAACAAAAAAAAAAACAAAAAAACCCAATAAATAAAAGGCTATAAAGTAAAACCTTGCACGCAACATAAGAAAGTGTACTCCTGTACAGCCAGTACTCTGTGCAAAAAACAAAATATGTAAACAGACTGAATGAAGAAAATTCCTTCAGTCAGGAAGTTTCTCGCTAGCTCAGAAATTTCACATTATCGCGAACAATATGATATGGCCCACCCCTAGATCAAAGTGAACCCGCCCCCAACTGTGAAAAGCACAGGGTGCCAGTGGTGGACCTGCCAAATTCTGGTATTCTACAGCAAATGCCAACTGGCCTGCATAGTGTCGGGCAATGAGCACAGTACCCACTGGAGGATTTCAGCCTAATGAACAAGCAAAATATATTCATATTCAATTTTGTATTTTATTTTAGGGGTCACCACAGCGGATCATCTGTCTCCGTTTCACCCCATCCATAGCATCCTCCTCAGTCACGCCAACCTTCTGCATATCTTTCTTCACTACATCAATGAATCTTCTCTATGGACTTCCTCTTTTCCTCCTCTCTGACAGCTCAATATCAAATAATAATATCAAATAAAAAATCAAAAGTATTTCACAAAAATTAAATTTGTCAACTATTTTTATTGTCAACAATGTTGACTAATTGTTGCAGCCCTACTATGTAATCATTCATACCATGCACTACCCTCACAAACTTCTCTGCCACTCCTTACTTCCTCATGCAGTACTACAGTTCCTCTCTTGGCAAGCAATCATATGCTTTCCCTAGATCCAGTGCAACTCCTTCTGATGTTCTCTAGACTTCACCATCACCACTCTCAAAGCAAACATTACATCCACAGTGGTCTTTCTTGGCATTAAGCCATACTGCTAACCTAGCTTCATAGTATGGCTCCTTTGCTACAGTGACCTGTAGCAAAGGATAAAAGTCACTTTTAAATAGTGTAGTCTGTTGGGAGAGCAGTACTACATCATGTACATATTATTTATGCTGAAACATATTGTTTATACAGAATTTTATCATCACTTTCTTATACTTTCTATTTTTATTTTATTGTCTCTTAGTTGTTTGTGGTCTGTACAATACCTTTGCTTTTGCTGCACTCCATTTCCCCACTGTGGGACTAATAAAGGGATTTCTTATCACTCTCCAAGATTGTACTAAACACTTTGGTCAGAAAGTCCCACTTACCTTTCATCCTTTTTCATCTTGACCAACTGCCTTTCCACTCTTCATAGCTGCCCTCATTTTCTCCTTACTAAACCTCTGTTTTTTTGCCATTTCAAAAAATAAGTTTTCCCTAGTAACAACATAATTGGTTCAGAGACTGCAAAACTCCCTTTTTGAAATATTAAATCTAAATAATCCCAGTAATCGAGTCCGTTAATCTGAGTGTGCAGATGAAATTCCTGTTTCACTGGGCTCTCTGTAGTTACAAGCTCACATAAAACAATCCATTAAAATCAACTAACTCACCTTACACAGGTGTGTCCACTTTTCCATGTCTCTGAGCACCTGAGGATGGAGCTGCTCACCAAACATAGCACAATAGACTTCTGGTAGCTTTGACATCCACAGTCCACTGGAATATTTCCCCAGGAGCTGAGTTATTCTGCTCTGCACTAGCTCCACGTCATACACACCAAACTGCAGGGAGAGATTTCACTGATCACTTGTGCAGCAATGCTACCTATGGGTTAAAACATTCTAGTATATAACTCATTACCATGCATCAGTTTTTCAAATAAGTTATTTTCTTCAACAAAAAACACCTCGTGTGACTTCAGTGACCAAATAGTATAAATGAAATAGTATAAATGTAGATTCTGAATGCATTTATTTACCCAGATGTGCTTAGATTGCCCTGGCCATCTGAAGAGCACTTTATAATGTAATATTGACAAAATTCATAGAAAGCATAGATCGTACCTGGGATTTGCTGGGCATGGACACTTGTTCTAGCATCACATCTAAAGAAAATAGGTTTGAAAAGTAGAAAAATAAGTAAATAAGTTTTGATACAATTCAACCTCAAATGTTGCACACTCTTGTTGTGTGGCAAGTTAGTCTTCATATACACAGATTTTTTTTTGTGTTTCCTGATTAAACTTGGACTCAACTTAGAAAGTTGTGAAATTAATCAGAAAAAACCTCAATACCTCTGGAGGTCTTGCAGTTTGTCAAGTTCCTCTCCCTCCTGTTAGCGACAAAGATAGTGAAGTTCAATGTATTATTCAAAAATAAGTTATACAGTTGGTCTAGTGGCTCATTCAAATTCTTCTGAACCATTTTTGTCTCTTTTTTCCCCCTCTGGCTTTAACACTGAAATAACTCAAATGTGAAATGTTTCAACAACACTGGATGTCTGAAATAAAAAGATAACTTTTAATAGACTAAAATAACTTAAGCCATGTTTTAAATTGAGCTACTCTTAGAACTACAGTAAACATGTAGTCCTGAAGACCCTCTACTTTTCATTCAGTAGGGCCTTTAGGTCACTTGTGATCCAGGGCTTGCTGTTGTGAAAACAGCGCAGTTCTGTTTGGGATAATGGTGTCTTTACAGAAATTTATGTAGTCTGTGATGCAGTTGCAGTCCCAGTCTGTGGTGTCAAAGCAGACCTGCAGGGGCTCGCTGGCCTCCTGACTCCACCTCCTCCTCACAGACTTGGGGAACTGCAGGGACATTTGGGGTGTTTCCATACGAAACTACTCGGCGTGGGCCGCGTCGCATCACAACTATTCTCCACGGTCGTGTTGTGTTTCCATTACAATTGAGGACCACCACAGTGTGGGTGGAGTTGATATAGGCGCGGGTATGTGTGTGTTTCAGATGGCTCTCATGTTGCAAAACTACCGCTGAAAACTTTCGTTCTTAGCATTCAACCCGCGCTTTTCCTGCCTCCATTTTCGCGCTGTTAGGTTTTTAAAATATCACATTCAACGTGACATTTTAAAAACCCATCCATTCTGGTGAAGGAGTCGCTCATATGACTGCGCTAGTGACGACATTCTCTGGCCAATCAGGGGCATGCTGTTCTCCTGCGTCACATTTTCATAACGCCAACCTCAGGTGAATGGGTTCAAAAAAAGTACCTGCAAGAATCTGCAAACTTGTACCCGTTACTAATGGAAACGCCATCAAACCGCCGCGAGTTGACGTGACCCGTGCCGAGTAGTCCTTAATGGAAACGCCCCAATACTCAGGTGTTAACAGGACCAAGATATGGTGAATCATCTACCTAGTGTTTGCATACTGAAGGTCAAGAGTTTTATTGTCCTGTGTTTTAGTCCACGTACTCCTGAAAGTTTGGCTGCGTGGAGTCCAGACTGACATGGTTAAAATTGCCAGTGATGGTGATGAAAGCCTCTGGGTGTTTACGCTGTAGGTCAGCAACAGTCATGTTTATGATGTCGCACGCCGCTGCCCCATCAGCAGATGGCGGTATGTAACCAGCGAAGATAAATTGGAGAATTCACGTAGTAAATAATATGGGCGCACACTCACAGTCACAAGAAACTACGGAAGCTGCTGCAACAGGCTGCCACTAGCACGGTGCCAGATGTTAATGAAGAGTTTATATATGAGTCTTAAAGGTATAAATGACTAAAACTACAGGAAAAAGAAGACAAATCTAATGTTCATTTGCCCACAAGTGTATATTCACCTGTTAGGTAAGCCATATGCTGGTTTTAAAGCTGATCGAGGAGCTGGTTGTCTGTGTTCAACTGGTGTGATGGAGCTTAAATTCTGGTCCCACTTCCTAGCATTTGGGAAGAACACAAAAGTTATTTGAGGCTTTAATTGTTCATCCATCCATCCATTTACTTCCGCGTATCCTGTTCAGGGGACACTGGAGCCTATCCCAGCTGACATACAGTAGAGGCAGGGTACACCCTGTACAGGTCGCAAGCCTGTCGCAGGGCCAACACAGAGAGACAGACAACCATCCACACTCACATTAACACCTATGGGCAATTTAGAGTAGCCAATTAAGCTAACCCCAGTAAGCACATCTTTGGACTGTGGGAGGAAACCCACGCAGACACGGGGAGAACATGCAAACTCCACACAGACAACTGGGCGAAGGTTGTATTCAACCCAGGCCTTCCAGATGGTATTATAACTGTGAGGCAGCAGTGCTAACCACTGTGCCAGAAATTCTGCAAAGCCTAAATCACAGTTACGATAGGTCATCATGACTGCCTGAGAATTTTTCAATACAGAGCAGCCATGTTGTTAGTGCAACGAATGCTCATCATTTCTTAACAAATAAATGAAGTGTATACAATTTACCTGTAGCTACTCGAGGAACTAAAACGTCTATTGCCACCATGGGGCCAAGAATGCTTTTCCAGTGAATTAGGTGCACTACGAGCAGAGGGTTGGCGGAGAGAGGTCCTTGGCTTCTCTATAAAAGCAATGAAAGAAAAACAAGCTGGATAAATAATGACTAATGTTTCCCACACACATAATTCAGTTAGGGTATATGGAAACCTGCCCAATAATTATGTTATTTTTTCCTCTGAAAAGGCATTTCATTTACTGTTGGATCCACTTGCTCTTATTTTGAATGTTCAGTCACTGCTAACTAGGTAGATTTCATTGCAGTCCTCTCATTCAGATATCAAGCCTTTTGTTCCGTGATCAGCCAGACTCCACCTCACCATCTTGAACTGCTGTTGGTGTCATGCTATGCTCACCAAGGCCACAGAGCAGAGCAAGGACCACCATTGCTAGTGGCAGATACAGACGATAAAGTCTGTGCACAGGACGAGGAACTCACTGTAAGGGCTCCATGATGTACTGTCACAAAGTATCTATGTTCACATTTATAAATTTATTTTTAAAATGCATGGCTACAACTCCTTTTCCACACACACACATTCAAAGATGTTGCTTGTGCCTGAAAAATAATTTAATTCTGTGGGATCGCAAACATTTTGGAGGTTCATGTTCCCACATTTCACTTCCATGAGAGATCCTAGAGTTTCTCTTTATTTAAAGGCCTTTGAGTGATAAGAGTGATGACTTCAGAGACAGGTTTTCTAACTATGAAACACCTCCTACCACTGAGCGCATATGGGCTGGAATGCTTGACTCTCATCTTGCAGTTGATAACCTGGGAGCGACCACATTTCTTCGAGTTCCTCTGCCTGGCAACCAGTTCAGCAACATGAGTCGTCTCCTCACACACTGCAGCTAGGCATTGCAACTATGGAAAAGATTCATTAGTACACGTAAACAGGTGAACTGCCATGCAAATATTAGATTAATGCTTGAGATTTAAATGAATTTTCTCAAGAGTTCTGAGCTTCTCAGTTCTATGGTGATTACCAAACTAAGGCAGTAGTGCAGGAGGAAAACAAAAACACATATATACTCACCTGACCATTGTGGTACTCTAGAATCACAACAGAGGGAATGCTTCTGAGGTAGTCCACCAGCTTTGAGAAGCCCAGCTTCTTCAGTGGGATGTCCTCACCACACAGGGACGAGTACTCTGACTGAAGGTTGCCAATAGGCACGCCACCTTTGCTGGCCTGGAGTACAGCCCGCAGCATCTTTTTGACTGACTCGGCATCAGCCATCTTGGTAAACTTAGACTGGCACAGTACTAAGAAAATCAAAATACATTCTTTAGAAAAATAAAATGGTCTAACCCATTAAAGAGAGCTTTCACAGCACATGTTTTATTGTCATAGAGCTCTGATATTTTATAGTTTGGGGTGAATACCAATGAGTCATAAATGCAGTAGAAAAAAATACACAGAAGTCACACAGAATTTGATATTATGACTACAGAATGTATTTCCTGAAGAAAATGCAATGTGAATACTGAATGATTTGAGTTGAATTGTTGTAATTGATGAAATATTTGAGAAACCTGTTCAAACTGCTGAAGAACACCCAATCAATTCCCTAAAAACTTAGAATCTAGTTAAATGTCTCTAAGATATACATTATAAATAAGCAGACTAATAGAAAAAGAAAATTTAGAGTCAGAAGCATAGTGAAAGCTTGCATGCTTTAAATCACTAGAAGAATGGACCTGTGTTTTCAAATATCTAAACTCAAGAATCACAAATCAAAAGTCAGCATGTTTGACTGAAACACAGAAACTAAGTTGCCTGACCTTCATCAGCTGACACCAACGGCCCTGCTGAAGAGAAATCCACTAATGAAAATTAGTATAATATATAATCTGTCAATCAGAAAGTCGTCATTCCCATACTGAAAACTGCCCAAAGCTGTCAGGTGGACTGCAATAATTCCTGACATACAGTCACTCCGTGGCAAAT
This sequence comes from Bujurquina vittata, assembly GCA_015106715.1. NCBI lineage: Eukaryota > Metazoa > Chordata > Actinopteri > Cichliformes > Cichlidae > Bujurquina > Bujurquina vittata. Next base: position 6,364 of record VUQK01032347.1, read on the forward strand.
CCCTGTTAAATTTGCCTCTGTGCACTTGTTGAAAAACTGCTTCTAAATCCAAGACTGTAGCGCCTATCAAAACACTTTTTGAACAGTGAGAATAATGGGGACTTGTTCTACACAATAGTGTTTTTTTATGTTCCTGCAAAATCGCGGAATTTACGCATCACCTGTTTAAACAAATGGAATAAATGATGGGCGAGCCAGTGCAGTGCTATGGCTCACCTCTGGGGGCGCTGTGCCACATACAATAAATGAAGCAGGCAGTTGGCGCATGCCCATTACGTCTCTCTTTATATCGCCAGTATATGTTTGTTTACACATGTGCTACGCATGCTGATGTTCCACAGTTTGTCTAATATATTGAATTAATGTGTGTGACATGTTTATTCTTTGTGATCGGTCATAAATGCACGGTGAAAATACACAGGAATTCTCCTGCTGGTGCGTCCACTCTCCAAAACACACCCATTATAAACTCTGAAACGCCATCCATCCACTTATCCTGTTTAAGGTCGCGCTGGAGCCTATCCCAGCTGACGTAGGGCGAGAGGCAGGGTACACTCTGTACAGGTCGCCAGCCTGTCGCAGGGCTAACACGGAGAAAGACAACCATTCACACCTATGGCCAATTTAGCGTAGCCAATTAAGCTAACCCCAATAAGCGCATGTCTTTGGACTGTGGGAGGAACCCGGAGTACCCGGGGGGAACATACAAACTCCACAGAGAGAGGTCCGGGCCAAGGTGGAATCAAAACCAGGCCTTCAAGATGGTATTCAAACTGTGAGGCCGCAGTGCTAACCATAGACATGGTGCTAACCACCACCGCGCCACCAACTCTGAAACTCGTGGGGGGAAAAAAACATGGCTACAGCTCTCCCGGCCTCTCCAAACCAAGCTCCCGGGCTGAATTTCACAGATCGAAAACTTCAACCGCGTTTTCTTTTCGGTACAATACCAAGTTTGATTCAAAGTAAAAAAAAAAAAAAACAACTGAGTGTATCAGTACTGAATTTTTAATCCTTTTTCATCTTTGTGGAGAAAATTGGTTACCTGTCTACCGCTAATCTGACCACTGTCCTTACCCGACGGCTAACTGAGAAGTAGCTCATTTACAGTTTGAGATAGGAAATAGTTTGTCAGTTCGTCCCACAGTTGACATCTCATAAACCAATAAATATTATTCACATTAACTAAAATTAAATGACAGTGACACAGTCAAATGTTAATATTACCTGTACACGCGTGTGTGGCCTTCTCTCGCTCGAACTCGCTCTCGGCCACGCCCACAGGCGTCATTAGTTAATTAGCCTCGAGGCACAATGTTTGGATTGTTCGGGATAGTACATGGTTAAACTTTAAGCACGTTTCTGATTTTATTTATCCAACAAACATTTAACTAACTAACATATCTTTTCTTATATGACTGACAGACAAATAAGGTTAACTTATATATCAAAAATATGCTGCTTTTAAGCGTTGTGGGAAATTTTAACTTTAAAAGTTAACGAAAGACAAGGTGTAAATTAGAATTAACTAACTCCTCTAGTACTCTGAGGCTAAAGTGCATTTGTCTGACAAAGCAAATTTAGAAGAACAACGTTCTTGTAAAGTGAAGCTATGTTTGACAAATTGACAGAATACCCACAAAATTTTTCTTATAATGTAACACTATTATCAAAATAAATATCTAAATGTTTCTTTAAATTTTATTACATTGCCACTCCAACTTGCCATCTTATTTTAAACTGTTTTGCATCATATACTGTAAATTTTGCATTTGATAACAATCTGCTGAACTGATTATTCAAAATTATTAATCTAAACATCAATTCATTCTTGTGTGCTTTGCATTTATTTCCAGCTGAAAGCTTATGATTTATCTTTTCATTTGCTCATGCTGGTCCTTCTACGTATGCAGTTCTTTCAAAATGGTATAACCAGTCACCATCAAGTGCAGCCTGAAAAACTGTTTATTAGTAGTTAGATTATGCCAACCAACACAAAATAACAAGCACAATGGATGTGTAGTGTGGCTAATGTGACTTTATGGCCACCTGTAGCTCTAGATGTTAAGATTATGTACAAAGGTTTGTTTATACACAAAAAAGTTAAGACTTAAAATAACAAAACTTTTGCTTCTACCCAGGTGCTCTCATTCTGAGTCAGTGCAGGCATGGCATAAACTCATGTTTGAATTCTAGTGCCAAGTTTGAGTAAAAGCTTTGAGTAAAAGCTATGTATATGCACACATAAAACCCACAAAATAGGCCCACACTAGGCCTCACAACTCCATTAAAATAAGTAAATTCACTAATTGGAAAATTAGTGAAGTTTTTGTTTATTATTTATGAAAATCTCAGCTGGTGACATAACAAGCAGTGAGATCATCTAGATAATATCTTTTCAGGCAGATGTCAGTGCTGAAAAAACAAACTTCTGTTTTATAAAGAGTCTCCATTGAAGGCCTCATCCTTCCTTTTGGATTACAGCTATTATGAACCATTATATTTATGACAAAGAAATTGACTTTGATTATCAAATGAAGTCAGTTATTAACAGCCTTCTTCTGGTGCTAATTGGATTTCTGTTAGTGGCTCTGACAATGTCTGCTGCCTCTGAGTTTGAGATGCCATAATAAAAGCCTTTAGCACTGTGTCTAATGGTGGAGATGATGAAGAAGATGAGGAGAGGTGGTGTTTTCTTAGCAGGATCAGAGGAGGGTTCCTCAGTAAGGTGTAGAGCAAAGCCCAGCGTCTCCTGGCCTGACTGTTCACACGGGATTCTGGACAAACAGAAGTGATGAGCAAACAAAAGTGTGAGAAAGATTAGGCAGCACAAAGCTCAAAGCGGTATGGAGGTATGTGTTAATAGCAGAGGCAGAAACACACACACTACTGACCTGATGGAGTATTGTTGAATGTGGAGTATGCAGCTGCACTGTGTCTCTCCAGTGTGTTGGAGACCAGCACCTGACAGAAAGATACCAGGACTGGGTTGTTGTGATAATGGTCAGCAAAGATCATCCCAATCCACGTACTGTAGCCTGGATAAAGAGGAAATACTGTTAGGGACAAGGGACAGGGTGTGGCAGTAAAACAATTGAGCACAAAGCTGCCCTCTTATCTAAATCCTGCTTGTTTTTTAATCCCGTCTTGAGACACAGTGACCTGTAATTCTCACTGAAATGCGTGGATGCATGTGGATTTGGAAGACAAGAGGTATTTTTGACTATGAGCCTAATCTTATCGACATCATATGACATGACTGATAAACTGTTTCCTGTCACTACAGTAGGTTAAAAATACAAAGAAATTTAGATTTGGCTGTGATCATTTTTTCGCACATGTTTATCAGTTGAATTTAACCTTACCAGCATCCATGGTTTCATACCCCCTCTGCATTATAGTCCGGTCTATGCGAGACACCAGCCACGTTCCCACCACAATGCTTAAAAGAAGCCTCGCTATGCAGGTGGTCATCCCCATCACCACATTGTAGAAAAAGAAGAAGTAGTTGAAGCAATGGAACGCCTTCCTAAAAAAGCGGAAATGGTGATTTATAGTTAATGTGCTTTGAAAGATATTGATTTGTCCTATTACCATTTGAAAAACAGTTAAGGGGTTTTAGTATGAAAATACACCTATATCAAACTATATAACTATAGTTCTTTATGACTCTGGTGGTCATCTGGTTGGTTGTGAATATGCAAATTTACAAATCTCCTTAATGTTAGTGGATGAAAAACACTTATTTGCTGCCAAATGAAGGATCTGAGTTTTGGTGTGACTTGAGCACACACTTTAAAAACCTGCGATCCACCCACCTGTTGTTGAGAGCCAAAGGTTTCTGTTTATCTGTGGGATCCATTTTGTCCTGAAGGAAGAAGATCTGAACCAAAACTATTTGGAGAACCACAAGACCAACTATAATGCCGATGGTCAGACTAAGAGAGTCGTGAGAGAAAAGTAAAAGTCGATCAGCATGTCCATTGATTTATGTGCAGTCATGCCAACACAAGTACAGAGAAAACAGCCAGTACTTACAGTATGGTTCCCAGCGTGGACAGCATAGGAAGCACTCTCCCATGCATTACAGGAAGAATCACTGCATAGGCCAGCAGCAGAGCAAACAGGAAGTGAACAAAATGGACAATCAGGTAGCCTAAAAAAAGCAGAAATACATATTCACTGTAAAAATATTTTTACAACTGTGTATATTTGTAATACGGTTTCTGTATTTCACTGATTGATTTCATGTCTTGGTCTTGATTACTTCTACCTAGATTTACATATTGATGAAGACTACTTGATGGCTGATACTAAAGTCCCAATGTAGAATGTCCTATGCAGATCAGGCTAGTTGTATTTGTTTTGAAAGGTTACAGTAAGAAGAGCTTACCCCACAGTGTAAAAGCTATTTGCCAGCCAGAGTATCGCGCAATGGAAGCCTGTAAAATGAATGGAGAAAATATGTAGCAATGCAATAATATTAGATCACCTCTACAGTGTATGTGTTTGTATCAAAGTGTTTTACTTACTACACTGACAGCCGATTTGGGTTTATGAAACTTCTCAGGAAGAAAAAATTTCTGTCCTTTCCAGAGCCTCCTTAAGTGTTTTCTAAGGCAACAGTATACTCATTAGATCACACTGAAATGTAGATCTGTTTCTGTGCTTGCCAGTGGTAAAACCAGCAGCCTTCTTGTAAACCAAATCTGGCTATTTAAAATTCATTATATTCATTTCTTAGGTTTCTTACCTGTAACATGCCAAAACATGGAATGTGTAGACAACAGAGTTGAAACTGGCAAAGATGGTGGTGGTTAGCCAACACTCTTAAACAAATAAATAAATACATTCATAACTAAAATGTACTTTTACTGTTTGTTCTTATAACTGTGGTGATGTACTATTCAGTTTCCTAAGACAGATTTATTTGGTAATTCTTAATGGCAATGTTAACACTCAAGACAGCAGAGAAACCATGTTACTGACATCTCCAAACCGTGTCTGATATCCATCTTACAGATAATGTGTAACATTAATCACAGAGCACATAAATGCACCCCGTCTAAAAGTCTGATGGAGCAACTTACTCCTGGCCACATCAATAAATTCTTCCAGCTGAGGTATCATGTTTCCCAGGGATTCTGTCTGGTTACAAAAGGTAACCACGTCTTTGAGTGTGTTTTTCCACGTGGCAATTTTGTCAAAAGCAGAACTACTGAGGCTGTAGTCTGCTACTGTCATCTAAAGGAATTGAAAGAACAAGTGAATACAAAAGTCCCTGCAGTAGATGCACAAATAATTTATATAATACAAAACAAAGTCAATGGCTTATACATTGTCTAAGCAAATCAGAAAATGTGCTTTCCGTACCGTGTATAGGCCTATAAGGGATATTATGACAGTGCCAATGATTCTGCTGGGAAACTTGAAATAGGGGTCCCACTCATAAACTCGCCTCTGGAACCAGGTGAGTGGCTGACTGCAACACAAAAACGAGTCAAATATTCTTCCTGTTCTGAGGTTTGGTAACAGCTGCAGCATGTTCTATGCAACAGTATAAATTCGCCACAAAACTCTAATGCTTGTGATTTAAAATGAGTTCCCTCGTAAATCTTTGATTCTAAAATGGCCTGAACACACCAGACTGGACTTATATTCAGTCTGAAGCTCAGTTTTTACTAAACTTAATATCCAGCGTTAGGTCACACTTTATCTTATAATTAAACTAGAATATCTTGAAGATGGGTAAAAATACATATGAAATTAGGAAATCTGTTCAATAATATTTTTTTAAACCACTGTAATAAAAAAAACCCCCCAAACATTAAGAAATGACACCTGACCAAACAATAACTGCAACAACTAAGGAATACTGATTTTGGTAGCAGCCGTTGGCGTACTTGTACATGAGTGGGTGTATTTACCTTTGTCCAGGTGTCTTTCTCATCAGTCTCTTAACATGCTGAACCTGGTGTTGCTGAGTCAGCTCTTCAGAGTCCTAGCAGCAGATTCAACATATTCATACGCAGATGTTTACTATATTTATATCAGAAAATTGTTGTTAAGATAGCAGCTAACCCCACATAATTTGGCATATAGGCATTAACAAAAGATCATAGAAATAATTAAAGCAAATAACAGTATGCTGTACGCTTCTTCAGTAGTGATCAGTACAATCTGCACATTAGTAATTCTGACCTCTTGTTCCATGTGCAGACGTATTCGAATGGCTTTGATCAGAATGTAAATGAATCGTCCAAAGAGGAAGATGAGGGAGAGCACACGAGGCCACTGAGAAATCACCTTCTGGTATTTGCCCAGTATCTTTAAAACCATAAACACAGACAATCATTAATTTATTTATCACAACTAAATACCAGTGAGCAACTTCATAGCCAAATATTTTGCACGGTTGAATTTATTTCGTTGACGTGGGTGAAATATTCTGGATGCTTGGTGGAAGGTGCATAGCTGGGTTTAGCACCCACCTACCTCACCACTGGGACAAGTGGCTATATCCCAGGTTGTAATTCCAATCCTAAAAACAAACAAACACAAACGTTTGTGAAGCTTTAAATAAAGTTGTAAAATACACATACATATAATATGTCACAGCATATTTACCAAAACAGGGAGTAGAGTATTCCCAGCAGCGCCCCGGTCATTCTGAATGGCGTGGACAGACAGGCAAAGAAAGGGAAATACACCATACCCACTTCTACAGCACCAATCAGGTACACAAAAGCTGCAGACAACAATCAGAGAACTTTGCATCGTTCAACATAATTCTTGGATCTGTACAGTAAAAATGTTAGCAATATAACAATGTACCTCTGGCCCAGGATGGAACAGTAACAGGGAGGTAGTTTTCAGAGAAGAGGAGCAAGACACTGCTCGACACCGCCCCAAAGGCAAAGCCATAAGACCAGCGATTACTGAGGCTGCCTACAGTATCCAAAGGCCTGGGGCACAATGATAAAAATATATATATAAGTACAGATAAAGCCATAGTGCTGATGCTGTAGTCTGATCTATTTTGCATTATAGGAACTAGTCCAGGGTTCTTAAAGGATGTTAGTGAAACTGTAAAGGTGATTCTATGAATTTTACATTATTATAGGTATAGCCATGATATTGATATTCTGAATCTGACTGATATTCTGAGTCTTTCTCTTTTTATTGCATAACAAAAGATGGGCCGCTGACTTGAGATCCACCTTATATTGTTGCTGCTGCTATTACACGACTTACACGACGATAGCAAAACGTCGATCCAGGAACGGCAGTCTGTGGTCAATGGCCAGCCTCTGGGCTCTTTTTTGAAGGAACGACAGCACCGCTGTAATCAACACCTGGATGAAAAGATATTACTAAATTTTTAAATTTCTTTGTAATGAAAAGTGTGGTCATAATTTAAGTAGTTTCACAGCTGATCTCTATTGGTGTTGCAATAACAGTGCAGAGCGTAACTAATGCTTCCTGGAAATCATTTTGTGAATGACTTTGTGCATGTCGAAATTGCAAGTTAAATGAATGAACAGCTTACGGCTGGTATGAGCGAAAGATGAAAGAGCATGTCCACAGAGACTTCACTGTGACAGTCCACGTCTGTGGAGAGCCTGGACAGTGACAGCATGAACACGATGTAACATATTACAAATTAAGCAACACAGCAGAACTGAGAGGAACAAACTAAGCACAAAATAGACTTACGAGAACAGATGGACATGAAAGAGCGCATACAAACAGGGTTCATACTGCATAGTACTAAACACAGGCTTAAGTTTACCGTCTAGAACTCCTAGAATCAGTTTGCCAGCCCAAATGACATTGCAGTGACATGCGATATATTAACAACATACAGCTGACTGCAGCAAAAAGAAAGATCTGTATAGTAACACTTTTAATTTTTGAAGTCAGTACTTACTCATGTTCCAGTATGTTTCTTATCATCTTTGATAAGTTGGTTCATTACAGTCTAGAAAGCTTTGTTCCTGCTGTGCTGTAAAGATAAAGCAAACAACTGTGGACTGATCCCACTTCTCTTTTTCCTGCTTTTAGTCATGTGACTAACTTGCATTTGACCTTTGACCTCAGGAATCAACACTTTTTATCTCTGTTCTTTTAATGTATTGTTATTTTTTTTAAATGATCTTTTTTCTTTCGCATTTGCTCTTAATCTTTATGTATTCAGCCCTTCCTTTCTCTCACTCTCCCACACACTTATTTCAACCCTGTGTCACTCAGTAAAGGAGTGTAAACAGTTACCTCACCCAGTAAGATAACCAACCGTTCATTTGCTTTCTGCCCTCACTTTACAAAAGAAAATTACTCGTACATATTAACTCTCCTCTTCTTTCTTTTCTCCCCCATGTTCTATTCGGCATCTGTCTTACCCTGCGTATTATTGTCTGCTTTGGTAAAATGTGAATTAGGTGGATAAAAAAAGAAAATATTACAAGGACACTGCTGAAGCACATTTATTGACTGTGGCAAATATTTAGAACAGCTGGAATCCAGTCATCACCACATGTTGAGGTCAGCAGCTCTCCTCTTTGGCAATCATAATGTCCATCTTGGTTGACCTGAAAAGAAAATATTAAAAGCGAATCATTTTATCAGAGTTTATAAAAGAGTGAAAATGAGGTCATGTCAACCGTATCTCATATTTCATCTATGAATGTGTAGAGAGTTAAAATTGATTGGGAGTTACAGGGTCATGAACAAGCAGAGGAAGAAACAGAGACAAAGATCTCTCTTTTTTTTTAATGACATCATCCTAAACATAACATTACTTTCCTGTATATATAAAACAATCTGTCATTTGAATAAGATTCAAGTTATTACCTGTAAAGATGCATCAAGTCTAAACTTGATAGCTTCATAATTTTAATCTGCCCCGGTGTCTAATTTTTTCACCAGCAGAGGGCTGTGCAAGCACTTTATCCTCCTTATTGCCAGCGTGGGTGACGAACTGGTGTGTGAATGCCAGGAGTGTGAAGCAGCTGTGTGTACTCACTGTCTCTGGACACACAGGGCGCACTCGTTGGCATAAGTGTTTCCATCGCTGCCGCATACAGGAGAGAGGTTCAGGGGGCACGCCACAATCTCCTCCTCCAAGTCAGGACAGAGAGGCTGGCAGAAATGTCAACATTATAATCTATATTGTTTTTGGTACAATAATGTTCTGTTATCATGTAGCACTTGTTTCATTTCAGCAACAGGGCTTCAGCTTCAATGAAAAAATCCAATCAAACTCTGAAATACATTACAAGTACAGTTAAGTCAGATGTTTCTCTTGGAAAATAAATATCACCTCTCTCATGAGTCCAGACCTCTCCACAGCATCTTAAAAAAAAAAAAAAACTTTTAAATTACGGAATTTATATTAAAAAAGAAACAGTTCCTATAATATTCATGAAAGCAAATCAGCTCAAAGAGAAAAACGATCATTTGCCCTTCAAAAGGAACTACACAGATTCAAATGGGAAACCTACAATCTGCGATGAATTTGATGGCGTTCTTAATCCACTATTGCATTGGTAATACACAAATATATTCACTAGGCAGAGTAATATGAGTGCTTCTAATTTAATGTCTAAAGTAAAACACAGGACGTGAGACCCTTTGTGTCAGTACATACATATTGCAAAATATTCTGTATTTTATATTTATAATAAAATCTGATTTATTATACTTTGTAGAGATCAACTGTTACTGTGATATCTGACTTTCCTGGTGATCTACATTGAAAAAAGGCCTCATTTCAGTGTTGTAAAACAATAAACCTTAACATAAACAAAACTTGACGTTATGCCAGTGTGACTCATGCTGTTGCATCTACATAAAAATGGCTCTACTAATTATATTCTTAACCTCAAACAAACCTCAATTTCCCATTTAAATATACCCCAAATAAAGAATGATTGTTGTGTAGAATAGAAGGGTTTCCTTTATTACCTGCAGCCACACAGATGAGCAGAAGTCCCAGAAAAACAACTCTCCCAGTCATGATGTTGGTGGATGAATAACTCGGGAGTGACAGAAACCTGTGAGCATGCCTCTCTTTTTACTGGCAAATTAATTGTGTGTGTGTGTGTGTACATGTGTGGGAACACAGCAGATGAAAATGGACACACAGACGCATGAAATCTCTAGAAACGTAGTCACCGGCGCACATTAACACATACACACCCAAACATAAACCTATCTTTTGTTCATCCAGTAGCTACAAACTTCCATGTGACAAACCCACATTAGCTTTTTTTTTTCTTTTTATCTAGCACAGAGCTACTGTGGAACTGCAAAAGTGAAAGTAATCACATCACATGACTTTTTTTTGGAAAAACGTATGAATTTATTAATGTAAAGAATAACTATACACAATGGGTAACAAACACAAACGGCCATAATACTTAAAAATGTAAACAAATAATAATATTGAGCATGAGAAGAGAAAAATTACTACCTTAGTACTGTCCTGCATTTCTCCCGTTAACTCGTTATCTCTGCTTTTCACTATTTCACTTCTAAGCCTTTGTCTGTGTTCCAGTGCAGAGATTTGTTTTTACATGTCTTATTTGCTGTGATTTCCACTTTAATATAATTGAAACAAAAGACTATACTAAACCCATAAAGTGCTCAAATTTAAAACCGGGGTTTGGTGGGAAGGGGATCAGACCCTCAGTGATGGAAACAAGAATCTGCCCTAGAGAAGTTATTAGATCCCCGAGATATTGGAAACCCCTTCCAAGATTTTGCATTACACAGAGCACCTGTTATCACTTTGAACCCTGGATTGGACTTCTGGACTATAAAGCAGTACAAGCAAAATACTAATAGACATGGTCCTCATGTTTAGCCTGGCTTAGTGACTAGTTCTTATAAACAAAATATCCCTCTAGCTTGTCCTATATTAGAGCTACTGACAGCACAGATACCTTCAATGTGGCAGTTTATGGACGTGGGCAGAGTAGATTAGAATTTGGCAACATGACAGAAAAAACTTGCAGTCTTATTAAGACTGAATGAGAGCGCACAAATTTTACAGATTTTTTTTTTGTGTGTGTTTGTGTGTTTCAAGCTGCTGAAAATGAGGATTCCGACTGAGCTGATAGATAAATGCACAACAGAAACGTTAAAAAACATTTGCCTCCGTAAGATTATGCTGGTTGACAAAACTTCATTTTGGCACAGATATTGTTTGTTCACTCCACTGGTAACATCTTTTTCAACTCCACATCACAAAATTGCTACTATACATAATATCCACATTGGTACTGGCTCAGGTCTGAAATGCTTCCGTTGCGCGCTCGAGCTCACGTTTATTTCCTTGTCACACTCAGACCTGGCGGCATGCTTGGGTACACAGAAAAAAGCGCTGGTAGTCCAGGTGTGTGGCCCATTGGAAAGCATGCACTATATATATATATCCATTTGACTTTCAAGACCACATTCTTCAGCACTCCTTAGCCCTCCTTTGTTCTAACAGGACAGGGTGAGTAAAAACAAGCCAGTATAGCAGACTGTACATCCTGTGCACATGTCAAGGAACCACAAGATTATTTTTTTTGTTTTGTTTTTTTGACAATGAAGGACACACTTTAAAAACAAAACAGTCAAGTTTTTCTGTACACACAAAAAAAAGTTCCTTTTTTTGTGCTTTGATGCATGTTGGTAACTGTCTTATACATTCCTTGCCAGCCTACATACATTGTTGTTTTAATGGAGTGCTCAAATTTCTGTCTCCACCAGTATAGGCACTATGCTGGACAATGTCAAGGACACCAAGTACAAGAAATAAAACAAAACAACTTGGTTAGCAGTCTTAATTATTATTCAAACAAAGTAACTCTGTCAAGGTTATGTTTGTCCAGAAGAATTTAATTAGCTCTAAAATTTAAATTAATATAAATTACTGTGATGACGATTGCACATTTGTGACTAAATTGGATTGTAAAAGCTTTTTCACCATTTCCAATAAAAATAAAAATAAAAAAAACATGAAAAAAACTGTGCCTGGTAATGAAGAGAAATCTAGAAAGGTTTGACCCTGAATAAAAAAGTAGTCAGTCTGTCTTATACCCAGGTTAAAAAGGTTCGACAGATTTAACAACCGGCAGTGACTGATCCAGATTAGTTTTTTCTTTTATAATCCTGATTTCAGACAAGCAAATAAACACTCCCACTGACCACAGCTAACTACTTCAAGGAAAGGGGATTCAAATCGAGAGAGATTTTTTTTCTGTCTTCCCTGTGTCTTGTCCATTGGGTGGGTAGCTAGGCTACATGCACTTTCCAGTCTAAAACAGCAGTAAAATCACGCTGTCACTTCAAGTGTTCTGAGTCTTTTCTTTCTTCCTGTGCATCTAGTGAAGGAGAAGCACCAGTCTCCTACCCCCACAGAAATATCCCATCACCTTAAACAGAATTATATATATTTCTTGCATTGATTTGCATTGAGCTTTCAGTGTTTCAGTGTCTGTTGTGATTCCTGCAGTCGCTGCCTTTTCAAGAGGCTGTGCATTGGAATGCAGGTCCACTGAGAAATGATGACAATTGAAAAAGACTAAAAAGTAGAAATAATAATAATAATTAAAAAAAAAAACAATGTAGTCTGTCTCCCCAGATTTTAGTGGTCCATATTTTCTAGGTTGTGGGGAGGGTGGGCGAATCATTGCAGCTCCCACAGACGGTATGTTGTGGAATCAGACACAGCTCTCCTTGGTCTTATTGTCCGTGAGAAAGGAGTTTAGCTGGGAAATGTCCACTACAACAGCATCCCGCTTGCTCAGATGGACGTCTTTCAAGTGGTCCTCATCACTTTGGTCCTTTGCAAAATTTACAAACACCTGGAAGGGTGACAAAGAGGAAAAACTTAGAATTAGCCTTTGCTTAAATTGAAGCTGGGTGTTAATTATGATTGTTTGCACCCTTGCTTACTTGGTCTAAAGTGGTCTGAGAAACTGAGTAGTCCTCTATGCTGAGTGCCTCTTTGTTCTTAGAGAGCAGGGAGAAGATTCGGGCAAGAGAGGTGAGGGATGAAGGAAGCTGGTACTGTAGCATGTTGCGGTGTTTCTCCTTCAACGTGCTCCCCGGCAGTTCCCGTTCTATGAACTCCATTACCGGCCTAAGGTCCGGGTCTGGCCCTGCTACCCGCAGGATGATTGTGTAGCCATCACCAAACCTGACAAGTACATTAAAACATACTTTCAGCTTTTGTCTGCTATAATGATAAAGACCATTCTTTGATTTATATAAATCCTTATTACAGCTCACAGGAATCCAGAATCCAGAATCAGGATTGCTGTCAAATGTATCAACTGATTAAACTTGTTTAAAGTGTTAAAGTGTTTAGTGGGAGCTACTGTGTTATGAAAGGTTCTTTTCTGTGTTCCCACCTATTTTTGAGGTGTTGCACACTGCCCAGACAGCGGAACCTGCCGTTGACCATGATGGCCATCCTGGTGCAAAGGGCTTCACACTCCTCCATGCTGTAAGAAAACACAGATGCATAAGGAAATTTTACCATGGAGGGAATATAGGCAATAACACAGAGATGAACATGTCCAAGTCCGTCTGCAGCAAAAAGAGTGATGTTCGTATATAAACAGCTGTGCTGAAAGGCCTATCTAACCTGTGAGAGGTCAGGACTACAGATCGTCCCTCTTTGATGATGCTCAGGATGGCATTCCAGAGAGCACGGCGGGCCTTAGGGTCCATGCCTGTTGTTGGTTCATCCTGTCAACATGGAAGAACGGTTACTCAGCTGCTGCTACACAATATTTAGCACACACTCCATTGGCTTTAAGAGCTTCAGCAAATGCTTTATTTATTTATTTTTCCCACTGACCAGAAACACAACAGGAGGTCCACCTATGAGAGCAATAGCAGTAGACAGTTTCCTCATGTTTCCACCACTGTAGCTGCCAGCTGCCTTGTCCACATACTTCATCAAACCCAGCTTCCGTATGCCCCATTCTGCCACCTAGTGGAGGGTTAGAGTTTATGAGTGCTTTTTGCATACCATGGGTAATACCACATTTATTAAAAATACTGTACAAGCAGAATTCTAGCCGTGGTTTACATTTAAAATACAAATATGTATCACAGCTTGTGTGTATGCTTGTTGCTGACCTCACAGACTTCCTTTTCAGGCACTCCTCTCAGGATAGCATAAAACTCAAGGTGCTCTCTGCCAGTCAGCAGGTCATTGATAGCATCAAACTGAGGACAGTAGCCCATGTTCTGATGCACCTCATCTATCTCTGTATTTACACTGGAATGAGAGAAAATAAATTAAAGTTTAATAAGAAGGAATAGATATTTTTAAACAGAACTAAAATTGAACATTTTATCATCATTTAAACTGTAATTTACATAGTGAATTATGATATGACATCTTCTTTTAGCTCTCACCTCTTGCCAGCCAAGTAGGCCTCACCACTGGTGACCACAGAGTCTCCTGTCAGCATTTTGAATGTGCTGGTTTTCCCTGCTCCATTCACCCCCAGCAAACCGAAACACTGCAGGAAAGAGAAAGAATATATTCTACTGAATATATTCTATATACTAACTTCTACTCTTTAACTGAAAAAAGAACTTGCTCATCTTGAAATATGTATATGCATTCAAAACAGTGCTCATACTCCACTATTTATCTGTGTTATTTCTGTATTTATTATGTATCAAGTATAAGGTTCAAGGTTCAAAATACCTCTCCAGGAGGGATGCCAACACACAGCCGGTCCACTGCTGGCTTCTGTTTCCGCTTATAAATCTTGGTAAGCTGTCTGAGCTCCAGGATGTCTGACTGTCCTCCACCACTGAGGATGCGCTGTCGCTCTCTCGCTACATCCTCGTCTTCCTCTCCAATGGGCTTTAGGTGACTAGTGGATGACCTGGAAGGTAGGGATGAAACGAGTTAGTCCGGAGTGCTGTGATATGGAGAACAACGCTTAATGCAATTACAGCTGAATCACTGCAGTTTGCCCCACCTGGTCTTGAAGCAAAAATGATACTGAATAAGGACGGTGATGCAGAAGAAGATAACACCCTCAATGGCCATTGCAAACAAGTTCTTTCCAACCATGTCCCAGGCCAGAGGAGAGCGGAACCGGTTTTCTCCTACAACAGAACATGCATTTTAAGAAAGAAATCTTTTTTTTTTGTCTAAAACTAATAAGAACATATTTCTTGCAGAAGATAACAAAGGTATGCTGTGTTTACCGAATCTCTCCAAAGCATCAGCCATTGCTTGATTCTTCACCATGTCAATAAGTCCTCTTCCCAGACAGAAGTGAGGGAAGATGAGGAACACATTCTTCAAGATATCATTGACACCACCGATCTCCTGAAGGAGGAATAAAGTCAATATTCAGTCGAGGAAGGCTGAACATTCAGTGACAATCATTCAAAAACTTGCCACTCTGCATATTTTTGAATAATTCCTTATAAATTAACCAAACCCCTGCTACTAATAATGGCTTACATTGCTTCCAAACAACTCGAGAACAAATGTGGACACGCTGCCGTTGATTCCTATCAGTATGTTGACACTGGTAAGAACCACATAGGCTGTGCTGGGTATTTTAAAGAAAAATGAGGCTGGGTACATCAGAGGCGTGATTGACCATCTGAAAAAAAAAGAGAAAGAAATAGGATTTGATATGAAAACAGGTTGGACATCAATAAAAACATAAGGAGCCAAATAAACTGTATGTCTGCCTTATTTACCCATAGAGTAGCAGCAACAGAGCCAACACAGGCAGATTGGTGGAGGAGACGTAGGCGTCTTGTTGGAAACACACAAAGATTATGATCACCAGTGTTGCAGGAACGATGTAGTTACACTGCAAAAGAGGGAGAGAGAAAAAGGTTATTAAGTTTTAAGAAACAACTTTTTTTTTTATCAGGAATGTGATCTTGAATTTTTATGTCATGGACCTTAAGTTCAGAAAAACTGAAATGTCTTACCATATCCCAGACAAAGTTGGCCAGCCAGTAGAGGAAGGGTTGTACTCCACTAATGAACTGCATGTGTTTGGCCTTGTTCACTCTCTCTTGGATGAGAAAGACCACAAAACTGGCAGGGACAAAGGACATGGCGAAGATCACGCAAATGGACACAAGCACATCCACTGATGTTGTCATCCTGGGAAAGAGATAACAAAGCAAACAACAAGAGTAAGAAGAGACAAAAGAGATATTTAAACCTTTGAATTTAGCCCTGTAGTCACTGTAATACTCACAATGCGACTTGTGACAGTTGCTCCTTGGTGAGGTTGAGTGGATGATTGTAGGCCGTAATGCCAAACTTTGTGGGGTCTTTTCCAGCTGGCAGACTCGACCGCAGAATGGCGTTGTTCATCACACTAAGGAAGGAACCAATGCTGTGCCAGCCTTTGTTGTTAAACCAAATCTGCATTTAAGAGAGGCAGATGTGAGAGTTTCACTTTCTGTAACTTTATGAGAAATACAGCCTGTGGTACACTTATGCCAAATCAAAAATCAATATTAACATACTCAAATTACTTGACACAAACTGAGTGCTTGAAGTATTCTGTGTGCAAGCTGTAGGTTTAACAGCGGCATTGTTGAAGGACCTGGTCAAGGGCGTTTCACTGTAATGTACAGAGCCACGTGCTGTTGTATAACCGGTGTCTCGTGTGTGTGTGTGTGTGTTTGTGCGCACACGTGCTAACCTTGACGTTATTCTTGGTGTCCAATCCTTGGATAAAACTAGAAAGACTGTGAAAAAAACGATCTGCTGCAGTTCCCTGGAGAATGGGCAAGGCAGAAAACAGAAGAAATGAGCCAAGCGAAGCAAATGAGTGAACTGACACTGCTCAGCCCTGTGATGATAATAAATCATGGTAACATCAGCACAGCTGTAATTATGACAGCACAGATATTTAGACCCCCTGTATGTGTCTCATTCTGACCACTTCAAAACAGGCCATCAAGGAATGGTATATATGGTATATATGGTGTATATATATATATATATACACACACACACACACACACACACACACACACACACACACACACACACACACACACACACACACACACACACATACACACGCACACACACACACACACGTGTGTGTAATCCAATAAAATCTCTTACTCTTTCAAGATGGAAGCGTCTCCTTAGCTGAGCAATTGCATGATCAATTTCATCTGCATTGGACAGAAGCTGGGAACTCCTTGCACCCAATGAGAATCCACCATATCTGTAATAGATTACAGCCATTTTAATACTTGTATAGAACACAGCTGTGAAACATTCACTCTGTATTTTTGATAAATGAACAAACTAAGAATTGACTGATAATGTACCTGAACTCATTGACCCAAATCTTGTTCTTCAGGCTGTAAGAGAGGAAAATCAATGACTCACTGCTTCCTTGAACGAGAATAATTGACATTAAAAAAATCTGAGTAAACAACAATAATAACATATCAGAGGAGTGTTACCTCTTCCCTATGATCTGAGCGTAGGTTTTAACCAGATAGTCTGACACATTTCTGCCAGTTAAATTCTGCAAGGTATCCGTCTCACTGATCTTCATCTGGAAACAGACAAATCAATTATTTAACGTGTATTATTCATGCAGTTGATTGCACATATTTATTATTGTACTTTTTTTTAACCGGATTTTATTTGATAGATTTTGTTTGCCATCTCTAACCTGTGGTGGTGGAATTCCCCCAGCTCCAGGTGGACACTCAGGCAACATCCTTTTACGCCCTTCGCAGCTACACTCACACAGGGGGGAGGGATTCTCCATGGTCCAATTTCCTCTGTCAAACATGTCCTTCACACTTTGAGAGACTTGAGGGATCGACCACTCATCTTGCACTGCAGTGCAAGGAATGTCCCTGGAGCATAGAGGGAGCATTCTTATTAAAATTCAAATCTACAACTTATTCATATGCATAGAGCATTCTTAATACTGATTCTGATATAAACTATACTATAGATCTATGTATTTTTCCTAAATGTAAGTTAACTTTACTTCTCAAAACTCACAGTATTGGCTGTCCTTCCAAGCAGCGTGTTCCAAAGCCTGGTTCTGCTGTTAGCGCTCCAAGCAGTTTGTTGGTGTGAGGGTCTTCAGGTATGTCATTACTACACAGACACAAACAAAATCCATGCCATTTAGTAATACCTGACATTTTAAACTGCCTCTAAAACCTATTTTCTAGGAGAAATACCTTTAAAAAGATTTTCATCACAAAATATTACTCCGCATTTACAACTGTGTTAAGAGCACTTGTTCACTGCATAGCCAGGTTTAAAATAGGCAGCATTAAAACAGCACAGTTATGTAACCTTTTACATCTTTAATGGATTGAGGACTTTGTGGATAAAAAAAAAAGACGGGCTTTTTTGCACGACGATAGACAAACAGTTGTTTGCAGACAGAGAGATTTTATCTTACCTGATGAAGGTAAACTGTTCTCCATACATGCCGGGATCCAGAGCCAGGCTGGGGTACTTTCCAAAAGGCGGAACAATCAGGCTGAACACCAAGGCGATGCATACAAACACCGCTGGAAGAACAATCTGAAAAAATAACACTGATGTTAAAAAAAAAATGCATAAAACCTATCAAAGATTAAAAACTATTAATTTATTGCAAGAATACTATAGTTAGGAAAATCCTCATTGATTATTCAAGGCATAAACACTACATTGTGTGCCCATGCATATGAATTTAATATCAGTATACCTGAGCAAAGAAGCCTTTCCTGGAGCGCCTAGCGTAGAGGAATCGTTTCCAAAGCAGGGCTACAAACTGCTGTCTCTTCAGACTCCAGCCTTTGACTTGGTATGAACCTTTGCCATCTGTTCCACTGAGCCAGTCGGTCTCACGAGATTCTGGACACAGACAGCATGGCACACATTAGCAAAACTGCAGCCTGACAACATGGAAACATAAGTCCCAACACACGGATAGCAATAACTGAATATCTGCGAATTTGTGCAAATTTAAAATTTTGTTTCTATGTGCTATATCTGGTTAAATACAACTTAAGGTACAAACATAGGCTGAAAGAGTCTATAAATGACAGCAAAAAGATGTTTACTATCATTGCACTGCATGCTGGGTAATGCATTTCTACCTGGGTCACCTTCAGAGTCGTTGAAGTCAAAGTCATCCTCAGTGAAGGGCTTCAGGCAGCTCTGGTGATCTCCAAATGCATGATGACGTCGAGTCCTGGTTGGTACGACTCCATCTGCAGCCACACGTGAGTCAGTGAATTAATATAAGCTATTTACATTCCATTTCCCTTCTTTGGCCTTCTCTATGTTCTCTGATGCTTCTATATAGCATTCAATTTATAATTCATTCCTCTAATGTTCATTTTATAGGAGATGTCAGGCATGTAAAACATAATTTTACCTGAAAGCTCAACTGAATCCACTCCACTGTCCTCAGCCACTTTCAAGAAAATCTGAAGAGTTAGAGGAAATAAAATGAAAACATCGGCTAAACTGAAAACATGACAGATGGACATAAAAATATGCAAATAAAATATAAATACCATTCTACTTATGACTGTGTTTAATTAAAAAAAAGGCAGCTTCAATCCAACAACAAGGTAGTATTTCTTACCTCTTCCAGGGTGGTATCAGATATTCCATAACTTGATATTCCTAAGTCAGTCAGTCGGTCATCAAGCTCATGGAAGAGCTCCACAAAGGCGCCATCTTTAGCAGACTGATATGGCAAGACATAGGTGAGTTCGTGACCGAGATCCTCCACCAGGCGAGCCTCTGGTACATGCTTGAAAATCACACTGGAGATGAGGGAGACGTCTGTGGGGGAAAATGAGCATAGAGAGTGAGCGATTAGTAAACAAGCCTGACAGAACTAACATTACATTTCAGCAGAGACTGAATTATATTCTATCTCCACTGCAGCTCAATGTGGATTTAATTTTGTAAGAAAGACAGACACTATTATTGATTCTTACCAATAGTAGTGGTTTCACTTTCTGGTTCACTGCCAAGACCAGCATCTGAACTGCTTTCTGATATGCTGTCCTCCTGTTTAAGACATTACACAGTTAAAAGGGAAAAAGACTCCAATAATCATGCTTCATTAGCATTAACTTTATAATTTCCTATTTTCCTCGGGTTGAAAATAATGTTTGCAGCTATTAATATTACAGAAAGAGAACAAGACGTCTTTATTTTGTCTTTCTCTTTAAAACAAAAAACGTCTAATACTGCTGTTTACATTTCTTTTACCTTTTCTGTTTTCTTGCTATAAGAGACTGTGCTGGCAGAATTCCTGCAAGACTGTAGCGTCAAGTCATAGTCTCTCTTGACCAGAGTCAGGTAGTAGCCGGTCCCCAAATGGGTCTTCAAGAAAAGAGAGGAGCCTACACAGCACAGCTTCCCGTGCGAAATTATGGCAATTCGATCACCAAGGATGTCTGCCTCATCCATGTGATGAGTGGACAGGATGATAGTGCGGCCTGAGAATAAAAAAAATGAATTTAATTTGCCATTTCATTCTTGAAGATAGATTTCTTTACTCAAATTTTATGTAACCTAGGATAATATCAGTTTTTGTTACCTTGTCTGTATTTGAGCAAGAGATCCCAGATGCCCCTGCGTGCATAGGGATCAACACCAGCAGTGGGTTCATCCAGAATCACAACCTTTGAACCGCCAACAAAAGCCAAGGCCACTGACAGCTTCCTCTGCATTCCACCTAAAAAAAACAACAAGAAGCCAAAATCAGAAAAATTGTTCTTTAGTCAAACCTCGTATTAGAAATCCCTTTGCACAACCCGCCCAGTGAAATAAGTGGAACTTGAACTGACCAGACAGGGTGCTTGTGCGAGACTTTCGTTTGTGAGGCAGTCCAACATCATTTACAATTTGTTCCATTTCCGCCTTCACCTTCTCCTCTGGAAGTCCCTTCAGGCGTGCGTAGAACCAGATGTGTTCCTCAACTGTCAACCTGGATTATAGCAAACAAAAATTTATTTGATAGCCAAAATGTAAGAGACTAAAAGTGTGCAATTTTATTTTTATCCCAATACTGTATACGTACATGCTAAAAAGTACGTTGTGTTGGGGGCATACACCCAGATTCTGCCGGATAGTGCTGAGTTCACTGCGAATGTCTTTGCCGAGAATGTAGGCTGTGCCGGAGGTAGGCGGGAACAACCCTGTCAGGATTGACCTATCAGAAACAAGGAGGAAACACAAAAACCCAGTCACCACTTCAACTAGGTAGATTTTAAAATCCTACATGTGTCAAACTCTTAGCTCAGCTAATCTTAAGAGTACTATAGACAACATGTGCACTATCTTACATAGTTGTGGTTTTGCCAGCTCCGTTGTGTCCGAGGAAGGAGGTGATCTGTCCTTCATAGAATCTCAGGGACAGTCCGTCCACGGCCAGTTTGTTTCCATGGCTGTAGACCTTCACAAGATTCTCAATATAAACACCTGGCTCTATGTGGCATGGTTCTTCCTCGATGCAGACAGCTGCAAATAAGACACAAAAAAGAAGATTAATCCTGCTACTGTAAGCTATGCTATACAAAGACATATCGTTTATGTTTCAGATCTGAAAAGACAAATAAATTGTGTTAATAGTGATTATGATATGTACCATCAGCATTGCCTTTCTTTGAGAGGGGGGTGGAGATGTTTTTGTTCTCTTTCTCTCCACACCAATATGTCCTCATGAAGGGAAAGTACCAGGGCCTGGGGATCCCATACTGACCTGTAATAGAATGGATGGTTTGCAAAATAACTCATACTGCTCATGCACAATTTGTTTAAGTGAAAGATTTTGCACATATAAATGAACTTTTTGCACAACTCACCAGGAAACACAGCTTCAATGTACCAGGTCATTATTCCATACAACACAGCATCAAACAGCATGAGGCAAATAGAGGTGGTCAGATTGTAGCTGTCTTCTTCCAGAGGGCTGGCAAGCAGGTTTGACCACTGGATTCCTACTCCTTGCTCCTCAAACAAGGCAAAGTACTCACATCCAAAGCCAAAAGCCACAGGAGAAAGCAGACTCTGAGAAAAGAACCGATGATCCAAATTTAAGGATAGAAAATTAGGCCTGGATACAGCAAGCATGAGCCTGTTTGTATCACTATTTGAAACAAGACGTGAGAAACCATTAACACAAAATACAAAGTAATCACGTGTGTATTCATAAGTGCGTAATTAAATGTGTTCAACGTACCACAACAATTTTTGCTCCAAAGCCCACGTAGTCCTGCCAGGCAACACAAAGCACGTAAGGCAGGTAGAGAGTGAAATATATAATACCACCGCAGGCGGCTGCCAAGTTGGCACGGGAAAACAGGGTGCTGATGAGAAAGCACTGCATGATGGTAACTACGCCGAACGATCCCAGGAAAAGAAACACAACACCGGAGTCGCTGTAAGGCAGCAAGTTACCCACCTGAGAAAAAAAATGAGAAAGAGAGAGAGAGAGACAGAGAAAAGAATGATATCACTTGCTTTTTTTACCTTTTAATTAAATTTGTAGATGTCATGGAAAAACAGAGTCACTTAGTTAAATGCTGAGCATAAACGTCTGCAATGATCAGTGTGAGTATGTTCACTTGTTTTCTATAATGTGCTGACATTCCTGCATGATGACATACAGGGCATACACGTGTCCCTGTCTGTGGCCTCACCAACCTTCAGTAACATCACCAACAAGCCAGCGCTGATCAGCAGGGGGATTAAACTGCTGATGAACCAGCTGAGCCAAAGGGTGCAGTTGTTCAGTCCCATGATTCTCATGGTCTCCTTGAGGCGGGCCTCTTTCTCATACACGACTCCCTTGATGATGATAGCTACTGAGTACATCCAAGCCAAGGTCATGAAGAGAGGCATTGACCGACTCATCACACGCAGGAAACTGAAAAGAGGCATTGAACATTACACATACATCTTCTGTGGTACTGAAACACAGAAAGATTTTTAATTAATACTATTATTTTCACCACAGCATTTACTTACATATCATCAACATAGCAGGGGTAGGGCATCTGCTGAATATAGATTCCTGTCTTCTCCTTGGTGCCAGTGAGAGCTCTGATAATTCCTTGCTCAATTACATCCTGCAGGTAAGAAAACCCACCCCAGATATACCGAAGGTCCTCAAAGGGGTCAGCCCTGGGACCAGGATCCCAATATCTGCAAAGCAAGATGAAAATCAAGATCATCATGTACACATTAAAACTGGACAATAAATAAAAACTGCCTGGTGAACACAGTCACTTTATTTACCCGTCTTTAATCTTGTTAGTCCTCTCCACATTATCAATGTCCATGCGGATTTTGTAATTGACATTAGGTGGCAGGTCAGTGCTGTTGTTGCGGGTGATGTCAGGAAACACAATTCCAGCCCAGAACTTTTGGTTATTAAGAAGACCCATGGACTTGTTGACCAATCGCTCCTCATTAGCTACTGGTTCGAGCTTGTCCAGGTTCACACACTGAAGGAGAAGGATTTGGATAAGAGAGGTTTGATTAGTGTTTTACTAGGAATAAAAAGGCCTGTTTGCAATAGCCTTTACAAGGTAAGTAAGCCGTATCTGAATAATTGTTTATTCTGAAGTTGCCATAAGCCTGCAGCTATCTAATTTTAGTGGCAAATCTTTAACAGCTCTAAAACAAACTACTCAGCTCTTACTCACGAATGTTAAAAGTTCCTGCTTAAATTCTCAGTTTCTCACAATATTTATTCACCAGTGTGACAAGCCTCATTTCATGCACATCATATGGTCTTAAAGGGTGAAGCATAGTCAGTAAGTCACTGAGTTCTTTGTGATTCTGCTTAAAATCAGGTTTTCGGGGCGCCCAGGTGGCTCAGTGGTGAAGCTGGCAACCATATACACTGTGGTGCAGGTGGCGCAGGTTTGAGTCCTGGCCTGTCACCAACTTGCCCACGTGTCTTCCCCTGCATCTTTCCCCCTTTCCTGTCTCTTTCGCTACTCCGATAAAAGCCGCTGTGGCCAAAAAAATTTAAAAATTAGTTATTTTTTAAAAAAGTGTGTTTTATATTTGTTGTGATGAGGACATCTAATTGACCTTAACTGAGGTTTCAAAATTCCTGATTTATAAAAGATTTGTGTTTTGTGGATTTAATAATGTTATCCATGGTGGGAAGGGAAAACGAAACACTGGGTCATGAGATAAACAATAAAATGATTAATTATTGTAATAAAATCACCAGTCTGTGGACTGGAAAACAATGTTATTTATTTATGTCACCTGATCATATCTTAATAAATGTTATAAGGTTAACCGTTATATCTGAACCATGTTGTTTATGTTATAGGCATCTCAATTCAAATATCGCTGAATATTAATATAAAAACAATTCACAAGAGCAAAAAAGTGACTGACATTTGACAGGGATTTTAAAGGTGGCTGTTTATTACTAAGGCTTGGCTCTAGCATACTGATCAAACAGACAAGAAGCAGTGACCAAATCTGCACGACAATAACTCACTTTAATGAAGGCAGGAAGTTGAAAGAACATTAGATTTTAAAGCTTTTAATAGCCGTGACAGGATCTGCAAGTACTTCAAATGCACTGAACTGAAGTGGAAGATGATGGACAAGCTGCAATATGATGTCACAAATGTGCAATTTCTACATGCAGTAAGACCTATTCTACAAACATTCATGGCTTTAATGATAAAGTCCCCGAAAACACAACAACACAGTGATATAACTGCATGTCTACATATGCAGAGTGATATGGTCATGTCAAAAATGGCACAAAACATTTTTAGTCTCATTTCATGCTATAATGCATCGCTACGTTAATTTGGTTTTTTTAAACACTAACCTCCATGAAACGTGAAATGGTCTGTATGGCCTGGTCAGTTTCATTGAAGACATCTCTCCAGGTGTAAACTGATCCTGCATGTCTTTTGCCTGCAGAGGTCTTAGACAGGAAGGCTGCTACATCTGACACATGCCACTCAGTCTCACTGAGCTGGGTGTTAAGAAAGGCAGCACTGGCATTATTCTGGAGCAGTGTCTGCAAAAAGAAATGTTTACATTTAATAATGAAGAATCAGTGTACCACTGCTGACAAACAAAACCTAAGATTAATAAGGTCACAGGTCAAGGCTGAAAGTTCAATTTTGACTTTAAATGTCCGTTCAACATTCTCCCAATTGTGCTGTAAAATGTGTAAAATAATTTATTACTTTTGTTATTATTTTGTGAATTTCTTCGGTACAGAGCTTTAATTTGAATCTACTAATTTAAACAACAACAAAAAGTACTTTTAATATCCTTACAGGGTGGTTTAATCACTGACAGAAACCAATATTTTTCATAAACATGCAACAGTCTCAGCAAATAACTTCAAAAGAAATTACAACCTTGCACCACCAGGTGGTGCTTAGGCTTTTTACGTAGAAAAAAGAATGAACACAGCTGTAAGAAACAGCCATGTTGTGAACCAACCCCCATGTATGGCTGACACTGCTTTGGTCTAACTTGAGTGAGAACAAGTGCCAGCTTAAGAGATTCTTGTTTGGGTTAATGAGCTTTATTCTTTGCGGTCAGATTCATGGCATCCCTTTCAACCATCTCAGATTTTTATCTCTTGTTCTCTCTCTGCAGCTTCAAATACTTTCATAAACACATTTTGTGACATTCAGGTCACATCAGATATATAATTACTTATAATTACATTTGAGTAACTGAGATGTTGTCATGTAAACAGGAAGAACACAGAGCAGGCAGCTCAAATGTGTGTCAAAGAAAAAAATGCCACCACACCCACTCACCCTGACCAAGTCCATTTCTTCACTATTCTCCATGAAGTTCCAAATCTTGGGCCTCATCTCCTCCCACATCCCTCCAAGGTCTCTCAGCACACCCAGTTCCTGGAAGGTCTTATTAACCTGGAAAACCCCGAAAAAAATCATTTTTATTTAATGCTTCACAAGTAACTCTAATGGAGGTTTTAGATGCGAGGAGACAACTGTACCTCATGGATGATCCTCTGTGTTGCTGGAGTGTCTGGTGTATAAAGGATCTTCCCCATGAGAAGGGGTTTCAGAGCTCGCCAGATCATCCTGGAAATGGGGCTGGACTCCAAGCTTTTCATCAAATTGTTACAATAAGGAGCTAGAAAACAAACACAGAGACATCTGAGTATTGAGCCCTGTCTATGTCCTGGCAGGGATCTGAGGTAATAGAAAGTAGTAACAATTAATAAATTCAGGCTAATAAATTGGAAAAAGGTTAAATAAAATCAATGAGTGAACTCTGGACACTTACTGGAGGAGTTGTCATAAGTGGAGATGGGTTCGCTGTCACTATCATTGCCATGGTTTCCAAAAAGGGCCTTGTAGTTATTGTCTTCATACCAGTTGAGAGATTTGATTTTGAGGCCGCCTCCCTCAGGGTGTCCACAGACGATACGTGACACGGCCTGGTACATCTGATTTGGAGACCCTGTGGCATTTGCAGTTAGATACAGGATCTCCTTTCGCATATCCTTCCAACTCTTCATATTGGCGAGCTGTAGTAGAGAGAGGCAGATGGAAATGTCACCATAATGAAGATTGCTATGTGGCTGCAAGACAAATTACAGACCTATGCATGCACACACACACACACACGCGCACACGCACGCACACGCACACGCACACACACACACACACACACGCACACACACAAAAATCATTTGGTAATGTTAGGTTTGTCTACACAAATAGAGATATTGCCTTTGTTGTTGCCTGGGTGCAATTTTTACCATCATGCTTTTTTCTTTTTTTCGTTTTACAGCAAAGTAACTGCACATTTTAAAGAATGTTTAAAGAATGCTTTAGTTAAAGAATGCATTAGTTAACACATAATGAGCCAACTGAAAATAATATGACTAAATCCTCATTTGGGAAGCTATCATTTGTCACAATAGTAATATGAATGTGTGTCTGTGTCATGCTGGAAGTGTGAAGACATCCAAGGTTATAAATTCATCTGTTCTGTGGTTGGTATTCTGGACATGGAAGTCAAGTGCTGCACTGAGGGGCGGAGACATTTAGCACTTAGCTGTCTGCCTGACTAAGATAAATTTAACTGGTGTTCCTGGACTATCATTATGCCTGCGTGTGTGTGTGTGCGTGGACAGGTCAGATAACATCCAACACATAATTCTCCACGTGACTTGCATGCTATTGCACGGCGTCTTACATAAAAAGCAGCTGTGATGATGGTATTTATTATAATTTAAATCTTCAATATGAAGCTGGTTCATAACAAGTTACGGGATGGTGCCGTACTGTCTCTGCTAAGCAACACAACACAGAACTTGGACTGCTCATCTAGTACTACTCAACTTTCAGAAGCTCACATCTCTGCCAGTTTTCTGCTGTTTATGTGTTTTTAATGTCCACCCAGGTAACTGGAAACAGACCTTTAACTTCAACTTTCCTGTGTCATTCAGTGAAACATTTTTTTCAAGCTGACATAACCTAACAAATCTAAAAACACTAAGATTTTTATTGCGTATCCTTCAAGCCTTCAGAAAAACGAACTATTGTGATGTCAACACACATTTGCATTGTTACATCAGACAGAAGGAAGATGGGAGTTCATTTTGGTTCACAGTGAGGTTACTAAAGGTCATGAGACAAGTCCACACTGGTTCACTGTTGAAGTTCCTAAACTGGTCACTTACCTACACACACAATTATGTCACCAAGTCGTGACAGGGAAGGATGCTTTTTGCTCAAGAAAAACAAATGGTATAAATAAGTTGGACTTTAGTTTCCTAAGTGTGAGACAGAGGAGGGTTCTAGCATAAATGAGATTAAATGAAAAAAAGGAAGAAAGAAAGAAAGATCATTGAGTGAGAGACTGCAGTAGGGGATAGAAATGAGCACAAAAGGCAGAGGAAGGTACCAGAACAAAGAAAGGTTACTATCGGGCGTTCTCCTAACTGGCAAACATCCGGAGGCTCCACAAGTACAGTCCTATTATTCTGACAACTGTTACGGAGTACATGCTCACTGACATAGAAACACACACAAACACAATCACTCTCAAGCTAGATAAAGTAGAAACACACACATTTCTGAAATGCCATGCATTCCTGCTTCAAAATGAAAAAACAATTTTCTGTCTTACTTAATATCAACTGTTGCCTACTATATGGCATGCCATTTTCATTCAGCTGCTATTTGCATGGCAAACAAAGATTCAATGCAGTTTTTAAACAAAGAGAAAGTGAGACTGAATTTAAAGACCTGTTGCGACTCACAGATGCACTCGGTGAGCTCGTTTTGTATGCGGTTACTTTGCAGCTGAGCCTGCAGCCACATCAAATCGTCACATGCTTCGATGCTTTTTCATACACAAAGATCTGTGGGTGATAGTTTGTGTATGTGTCTGTATGTTGTGCTGACTAGGTGTCAGCGTCTTTGTACAAGATTTCTTGTGAGGCTGTCAAAGTGCATTAAATAAGGTCTCAGACTGTAAATATATGTGTGTGTGTGTGCGTGCGTGCGTGTGTGTGTGTAAACACTGTAGCCACCAGCGAAAAATGTGTATGTACGTTTGCGCGAGTAAGTATTTGCCATGAGTTGAAAATGCTTTTGTGTGACTGAACTAATGTGTCATTTCTCTAGTGGGATACAACCCATGTTATCTTGGGTGACTAGGTGACTAATACAGATGCGCATCCATGTAGGAACATGCACAGACACACACACACACACACACACACACACAGACACAGACAGGCAGGCAGCTGAGGAAGATCATCCTCAAGTAACCTCAAAGCAGAGTCTGTAAGAGGTTACTAAAGTTCAAGTTTCCGCTCAAGCACACAGCAATTTAGACTAGAACATACCCTCAGAGGGCAATCCTAAATTAATTGTTAACATGAAATCACACATATTAACTACATTTACACAACTTTTTGACCTGAATTCTTAGACTATATAATTGAATTAGCCTGTAAGGGAGTTACAGAGTTAGATGAGCAAACAGTTGTTCCTTCTAATAATGTAAACCAATTAGAAAAATGTACACTGCTCATTATAGAGCAGTAAAGCATGAATAGGCTAAAAACAATACCATATGTATTATAAACTGGGCTTCTGTGTGAAAATTATGATGAACCCTACAAAAAGAAGTAGAAGTTGCTAATCTGACCATCTTAAGAGATTCAGTTGATTTTACAGACTCAAAATCATCTTCACATGGCCGTCTGTAGATTTTCAGAAACAGATTTAACAGAAAGACAGGCTCTTTATAACTTTGTAAACCCTTAAGCTGCTTGCAGCAAATACAACAAAGATATACAAATGTCACAATGTTTTTAGGAAATGAAGTGATTCCGATTTTTAAATACATTTTTAGAAAAATTCTGCATTTGCCAGGATTTGCCTGAGAAGAAAATTCATGACCCTCTTTTCAGTAATTACCGCCAATCACAACGAAGGCTTTAGTATAAATTCTAATTTCCTGAGAATGAGGGGGATTCCAGATTATTAGTGCTCAAATGTCTGCACTGCCTGCCTCCTGAACGAAACAAAATAATCTACTTACAAACAGAGAAAAGGTTTAAAATAAAGTACTTTAAGTAATTAGAGTATAAAATTTGCAGGACTATTAGAAAAATTAATGGTAGCAACTTATCTGATTCAGAAAATGATTATGAAAGTTTTGCATGGACCATTTCTTTTTGCATAATTTCCCATGTAGCTACAAGATGCACAATGCCAGGCTCATACTCCTTATTGACATGCAATGCTTAAAGAAAAACCATGGGGCAGCTAAAAAATTGTCCACCTTATCCAGTTGTTGAATTTTTCTGTATGTTTTCATTGCAAATCAATCAAATTTAGCACACTGCCTTTTTAAAAAATATTGGTTAATCCTTCACTCTTCTGAGAATTTTTTGAGAAAAAAATGAATGGTAAGCATTAATATCAGAAGCTATTCATTTTTCCTGGGGTTTGTCACACTGATGGTGTGGAATGTGGAAATGAGCTTTCTCTTAGCTCCTGAAGAGACATTTTGAAAATGCATTAAGCTCGTTTGGCCTTCCAACAGTGATGGACTGAAACACATGCTGCAAATGATTTCTGGTTAGGAAACAGTGGGTACATGGTTGTACTTTCCCAGTCTGGCAGCTGCATACATCATCTGGCAGCCAGCTAAGAAAAGCCATATAATCTGCCTTGAACAAAGTAATACACTAAAAGAATAATTTATTCCTCTTGATACCATTTTTTAGTCACTATGCATTTAATTCCTAATTTCAGCAACCTAAAATAAAACAAAATCTTGATAGAATTATAAAACTTTTTAAAAGACGCCGTGACCAAAATTAACATAAACATGGTGAATGAAGAATTATTTCAGTTGACATTCTATTGCTTTTTTGTAATATTTTTCTCAAGATTATGCTTGTCAATCATTTACAAAGTGCCAAGCAAAAAGATTTACTTGATTTGGCAAAGAGCGGAATACAAGTCATTCCAAAGGTTGCAAAATCAGTGTCTGAGAACAAGAGAAAAGAGCAGCTCAGTGATGTTCTTACAGCTGCTAAGGCAAGAATCACTATCACAGGGGGTAAAGATACACAAACACATACACGCAGTTGCGCTCACAGCTGGGTCTTTATGTTTTGCCAACTCAGCAGAGCAGGAGCCTGAGAAAAAGGGGGTTGTGTTGTTGCTTCTCTTCTTTCTAACTACATTCCAGCCATGCAGACTAGGTTACATTAGCTCAGTGAGTGTGCGTGCATGTGATTCTATACTGCGTGCCTGCGTTAATGTAGGAAAAAGAAGACAGTGCACCTGGTTGCTTGCTGAGTAAGGCTTTTGTGTTACCATCTACTGTATAGGAATATTTCATGTACCCTGCTTATTTTTGTTCAAGCTTCAGCATTTATTGCAGAGCTCATCATGATTTTGATTTTCTGTTACCTTTGTAAAAAACAAAAATGTAATGTGTAGAGGAAGCTAGCTTCAAAGAAAATCAGAGCACACTGTGTCAGTGGGGGAGATGACGGCTTTTCTAAAAGACCTGTGTAAGAACTACCTATTAGAACCACACTGCACTGACCAAATCACAATGTGTTTTCTATTAGTTACAGTACCAATCAAAGGTTTGAACACAGTCACCCATTTATGTGAATGGGTGACTGTGTCCAAACATTTGATTGGTACTGTACTACTTGTCAACAGGGCCTTGACCCTAACTTCTCCAGCTTAAACTGGTTCTAGCTGTTCCCTGTATGTGCAATATGTGAAACGTCTATAGTGAGATCTGATTCTTGGTAAAAATTGATTTTATAGGGGACTGAACTTTGGAAACAAATACAAATGTGTGGGCTGTGTTATCTGTATATGTCTGATGTGTGTTTACCTCAACGGCCAGTGCTCCCAGGCTTTCCAGAAGATTGTCCGTTGCAGATGAGACCTCCTGAATGACTTCTGGATCAGACCTCACGTCCTTCTGTTAGACACAAAGAGGATAGTTACTGTGCTGCAGAGATATGTAGTTTGCACAAATAAAACACAGTTTTACATTATTGAGTAATATTTTATTATTAACTCCAGGAAAAGGCTTATTACACAGGAAGAGTAAGATGAGAAAGTGATAAAGTTGGGGGGTGGAAGAAAAGATGAGGAATAACATTGGGGTCAAAGGTAAATGAAAACGTACGCTGGCAAGAACAACAGGTCAATGTTAGATTGGCCTATGTTCCTGTCTGTCAAACTGCTGTGTGTGTGTGTGTGTGTGTATAGAGTGTTCTCATATATCACTCTTAGTTGTCAGCTGCTGGAATGTCTGAAATTTGATAAAGCACAGGTGCTGCTGACGCCATCTCAGAAGAGAGAAAGAGACCGTAATGTTCTAGTGTGTTCTTTCTCTCTAATTTACTCACTCTTTTGTCTGACTTTCTCTTTTCCTAACAAATTTTCTCCCTCTCTCTGTTACACACACAGGCTACAAATGGAACAAATCTGGGTTATGCAAGGTTTTCTCTTCATATTATGCAATTCAACTTTTTCCCTGTTGGAACAATTTTCCAATCTTGCATCATTGTTTTATAGACTCAATTAAAAAGACATACACTTGGTATTGGAGGAATCCAATCACATTTCTCTGAGCCAAAAACTCTCCTCATTCTCACATGAAAGCAACAATACCAGTGATGGTTATTCATCACTTAATGAACAGTGATGACTTTCAGAGATATTCTCTATTTCTCTCCTCCTTTCTTTGTTTCTTGTTCGAACATTTTGCACGTGATGTTTGCTCACCTCTTCCCATCCTTAAAATCATGACTCACATTTCTGTCATGAGTTTACTGGGAAAAGGGCAAGGTTTTTGGGAGCAGGAGAGAGGTTATGCTGACCCGAAAAGAAAGGACAGACAAGAAGAAAACAAAAACAAAAATGATCTAAAAAAAAAAACAACAACAAAAAAACAAGGAAAAAAATAGGGCAGTGGTCTGGGGTTATAACTATAATTCCTCTTGTCACAAGTTATTAGTTCCACTGCCATGTATGTATGTATGTATGTATTTTGATTGACTAAATAGCAATTTAGGGATTTCTGAACAAATACATTAGCTTTAGAACTAGTATTACTATAGCAGTAAGGCATCACAGGTCAGTGACGATAACATGTATGTTTCATTTCAAGCAGGAAGGATGTGTCAATATCGCATCCTGGTCAAATATTTCAAAGTGAAACAGCAGGATGGTAACTTGATAGTGCTGTACTCTGACAGACTGTTTTCAATTTTGTCACTTTTTCTCATCTCTTTCCTCGTGTTATTTTAATGCAAGAATACTATATTGTTAGCAATATTATATTTGATGTCAAAATTAAAGCAACAACTAGTAAAGTCATGGATGAACTCACCCGAATGGGCTTTAGGAAGTCCAAATTGGACAGGAAGTGGTTTTGGGCCTTGTTCAGCCAATCGCTGGAACTCTTACAGATGATCTCTTGAGTCATGCGGGACACGTTGCGGTCCGCAATGTGGACAAACTCCTCCAGTGGTGTGGTGCTGCAGAGATCTCTGAGATGGAAGCCGAAACCTTTTGTGAGCACCTAAGTAGAGGGGGAAAAAAAAGACAAAACAGGATTCAGATAACAGAGAATAATAAAAAACAGGGGTCAGATAATGTAAGAGGAGATGTTTTTCTTGTTTACACTGGTTCTAATGTCAGTGTGCCATATACACAATGGCTTCAGCCACTATGGATTTGCAAGTGATACTGCATCAAAACGTGGTGAGTCGAACTGTGTTTCAGCACAAAGTTTCCTGAGTGCTTGGAATTGGCTCTTGTGAGGTGGGTTATGCAAAAAAAAAAACAT
This sequence comes from Bujurquina vittata, assembly GCA_015106715.1. Taxonomy (NCBI): domain Eukaryota; kingdom Metazoa; phylum Chordata; class Actinopteri; order Cichliformes; family Cichlidae; genus Bujurquina; species Bujurquina vittata. The sequence goes on from VUQK01032347.1 coordinate 39,764, forward strand.
ACAAAAAATTATACATTCTTAAAAGCTGACCTTGGGAGCAAAACAATGATGCTCCCAGAAAAATATTACTTATGAGGTAAGAAATGTTCTGAATACCAATGCTGGGGCAAGCCAATGACATTCTCAGAAGGCCATGTACTCCAAAAAACTCAATTCTCATAACAATTGGTCATAACAAATTATCATGCTTTCTTTCTTTCTAAGATAAGATTTTTAAAATTGACAAAGATTAAAGAAATTGTTTAAGGGATAAGTAAAAGGCAGCTGAAGCCATATTTAAGGACCTTTTTTTTCTCACACCTTCATGTGTCTTGTCTTCTGAATGTCCTTGACCATTTATGTTATGCCATGTCTATCGGACTACATACTTTACCCAGACACACACACACACACACACACGCCCCAACTCATACCTTCTAATCATTTCATTGAGAAAACGCCAGTGCTTACAGCAGTCAGTTTGAGGACTGGAATTCGCTTTTATTCTATATAACAATGGGTATATATGTAAATATATGGCAACATACACTTCCTTGAATTTTCACTTCTCTCGTTAAATAATGTTCCTCGTGACATTCCTGGCCAAAAAGACATCACCCTCTCTGATCAGAAGAGGAATGAGATGTGCAGATGGTAAAACATGATGCTAGAGTGGGATTTGTCTCTGAGCTCGGAGTCTCTGCACGTGAGGAGAAATGTGGGGAAGGGAGGAGTGAAGAGGAGTGGCCATGTGACTTCAGCCCTCCAACTGCTAAGCAAGGATGATATGATGGGCTTAGGTGGGAACTGTTGTTGAGGTGGGCCTGGGCAGACAGTGTCTGTGCTATGTGGACAGTGTATATGCTATAGAGTTTGAATACAAGAGGAAGAGTGTGTGTCTGTATGTTGACCTGTATGTGGGGTTACTGCGAATTACAGAAATTTAAACAGAAGCAGAGAATTCAAAGTGAAAGATAATGACAGAAAGAGGAGACCTGAGTGGAAAAACAATCAAGTTACTGACTTGAAAAATATTTAAGTACATATAAACTCATTCAAACTGTTCCAATTATATTGGGATAATATAATAAATATATAAAACTGAATAAAAAGAGTAATGGTAAAGGGGCCACCTCTTCACCCACCCACCCCTCACCCACTCTGATTTTTCTCTCGGGTATTAAGGGCTTAGCTGTGCCACAGCAGAATCCAGTGGCCCAACAGACGATGTGAAGCCAAGGTCATAGGATTTATTCATAAGCACTGTGGCCAGGGAAGTATGATTATCTCATAGAAATAAAAGAACAAAACAAACCAGTGATACAAGTATTGGTAGAAAAACTCAGGTTATAAAAGCAACTTTACAATAATTTAACCCACTGGTGGATATTACTGAAGATAGAAATATTTAAATATAGAAATCCATTTCAGCAAGAAAAAAAAATCGTAATAATTTACCTTCTCAAGATTAACATCAGCCTCCAATATATGCTTCAGGACATGGTGAGGAAGGGATGCATTGTGATGTAGAAAGTGGGAAAGGGTTTCATTGTCACGCAAGAAGTCCTTCAGCTTGAACTCTAGAAAAGGAAACATACACTTTGATTAAATCTTTTTGACTAAAAAATAACATTTTCTAGTGGTTGATATTAATTCAAAGACAAAAAGCAGATATCCCAGGAGAAGTGGATTAAGCAAACTGCAAATTTACATATTGCCAATCTTCTGAATGAAACCAAAAACCAATAAAATTCTCTTAATATTTTATTAATAATACAGATAAGTCCAAATAGTTAAATTAAAAGGCCCATTCAGTGATTCAATTATAAATGACCACCACAGCATGTGATACATAACCAATCCATCCAAAATGATGTAAATGAACAGTGATGACTTTACCCAGAAACACAATGTTTTCTCTGAACTCGTACTTTGCTACATTCCAAAGAAGTCAAACTGTTTCAGAAACTGGCTTGAGTGAGCTGTGTGGTTACACGCACACACTCACAGGCACGCACGCACTGAGTTTCCTCTGCTGGTCAGCACTGTTTGATACTCAGTCAGGGTTAGTACAGGGCGTTCAACTTTGGTCTAAATATTGTGTCTTTTCCTTCCCTGTAATGATCTTCCTTCCCAAATGTTTCCTTATCTCCTTTCACATAGTGTTCTGAACCCTGATTAATATTATAGGCCATTTTGAAGCCATCTATTTACTAGGTGTGACTGAAACTACATTAGAATATTCATGATGTGGCAAAGAACAGGAACTGCTTCTGCAGCTTGCACGCCACCAGAATAAACCAGACTGTTGGTGTAACAACGTTCTTTCACATCAACATGGCTTGATTCCACAAACTTAACATTTTTTTCTTAACAAAAAGTTTACACTTTCTTTTCCCACCAGATTACTTATCACCTATTCTGTTTTACTCTGCTCTACTCTGTTCTTAACTATAACTCGGGACTGCTTGTTTAGAAAACATCTCCCTTCAACCCCTCTCATCTTCTGTTCTTTCCTTGACATCTACAGTAAATCTTTTTCCTGCTCTCTGCTTTTCATAACAAGCACAGATGCAAACACACACAAACTCGGGAAACACTTGTCTCGACTGAACTGAACGTCCCCTGAGAGGAAATGAAAGAACAGTGTGTTTCTGTGTGATTGAGGGCACATGTGTGGTGTCACTTTTTTTCTTTTACTGCATGCATGTCTATGCACTGCAGTGTGTGAACTGTTTCTGAGCATGAGTTTTACATCTACATCTTTAACATTCCTTATTATTATTTACTGGTCCATATGGACCTGTACACGTATAACTAATTGTGCAAATTTGCCTGTGTTTGTCTGTGTGTAACCACATGTCTCAGTTGGTAACAACCAGGGAGTACTAATGAAGCCTAATCAGTGTCCCAGTAGGAAGTCAAAGCTCCCATGCTGCACTGCATCCAAAGGCCCTTTGGGACACACCAGCATTGATGGTGCAACTTTGTTGAAATGGAAAGTCTAATAGTACTGTGTGTAGTCAGCTAAGGCTGTTTGTGTTTGTGTGTACATTCGCCCTGACTTATCAGGACTAGCAAGATTTTTTGAAGTGTTTGTGCGCATTTTTCCGATGGCATTGCCAGCTTGCTATGAAGGCGAGCTCCATATTAAGACTAGCAAGTCTGTACATGCTCCTGGTGTTGCCTATCTTGTTTGTAATTAAACAGTACTGACTTCACACACCTTAGCAACCATGTCATCACTGGTCAAACTAGTCCAAAAACAAGCCCGTCATCTTTGTGAGACCACATATCCCCAGATCTGTCACAAACTCATCTAACAAACTTAAAGTGAAATGAACTTGCACAAAGTGTCTCTGCAAACTGTTATCAAGTCGCCACTGCAAAAGGTCAGACTCAAAAGCACCAATCAAATAGAGACTTTTAAAGCAGTCAGGCAGATAGGAAGATGGTAAAAGATTTAAAAATTATTATAAGATTAAAAAAACAAAAATTAAAACATATTTTCTCTCATCTTTTCCTATTATATTAAGGATGTTTTTAAAAAATTACATTGAAATGTTTCCATTCATCTATTTGTCTATCACTGTTATTCACATGCCATCTTTATCAGTTTAAGTGTTATTGAAGTGACCCCCCCCCCTTCAAGTGCTGAAATATTAACCAACATGTGAGAGGCTCCACTCTCAGCTCTTTGATCCAGGCTGTTATTCTTCTAGCATCAGTCTGCAGCAGCACAAGCTCTGTTTGCCCTCTTTGGCATCACACTGTCTCTGCACTACATCAGTTCATTCCCTTATGTGGATTAAAAGACAGATACTCAGTGGAATATGGGATTGAGGACCTTCAGACCACTATGCTTTTACAAAGCAATTATGATGAAGTGCACAGATACACAGAAACTGTGTTAAAAAGATTTTTTTTAAAAATGAAAACGATTAAAAAAAGAGAAAAAGCCCCACGGCTCCCTGGTCACACCATTTATAATGTAATGAGGCATAGACAGAAGATAAGATATATCATAAAGACACAAAATAAGAGGAGGATATTACACACCACACAAGTAGAAAGTAGTTTGGCTGCAAAGGTAGCCAAAATGACAAGAAAGCTGATTAGTGTGCTTTATAATTTATAACTGAATTCTCTACACCCTTACATTGGTGTCTAATGTGTAATCAAGCCAATACCCTTTCCGTTATAGAAAATAAATGCACTTATTATTACATGAGTATGAAAGCAAGGAAACCGTAACAGAGCAAACAAAAGGGCAGCCAGCCTGATTAGACCTCCTTATTCCACAGAAGCAATTAAAGTTAGTAGTTACATCCCTCTGTTCAATGCTGTTGTGCGCTGTCCTGAAATGCTTTCCCTTTTAACTGCCTTTTTAATCCCTTATTGTTTTATTTTTCATAACATCATTACATGTTTCCCCCTTTCATTTTGTCCTTTTTTTTGTTTTTGTTTTTGTGCACTCTGTTAGTGCAGAATGAGTGCTCCCATCATCCATTTTATAAGTAGTGGGTGCTGAAAGAAAAAAAAAAATCCTGCACTGATCTGTTTGTGTGACCTCTATTCAACTGAGGTAAAGTAAATACAAAGTTTGACACATCTCCCCTTCCCTATTTTCAGGTTGTTTTGACCATGTCAGCACCACAAAGTCATGAACAACATGCCATTTTTTAAAAAAGATTGCCTTTCTCTGCATAAATCATACTCATATTTAATATAAGTTTACATATGTTGGTAAAACTAAGTCTGCCAAGTCTGATCAGTGACAGACAGGAGGAAAAAACATTAAAGCTGAGACAAAGTACAAAATCTGTTATGATAATTCTGTGATTGTTAGTGTAGTTTAAACTTTTCCTGTCTTGTGCTACCACGAACAGAACATAATAACAGAGAAGTGCACCACCCACTAGCTGCCAGGAAGATGGGCCCATGACGTCTGGCAGACTGAGATAAGGAGCCTCTGAGGACTCAGTTGCATAAGCTGGTAAACTGCAGATGTGATCTTGTTAAGTCACTTAATTTAAGTTTGGCATATTTGTGCAAATGTATTGATCTGTAATGACTTATTCTCAATTAGCTCTATACTTATTGAGTGGAATATCTAAGTGTGCTCCATCACAATAGTTTACAGCACTTACTTGTACCTGGAAATACATTCTAGTGTCTTTTTAAGATTATAAAGAAAGGAGAAGTGGGTCAAAGGGTGATTGATGACAATTGAAGTCATCAGTGTAAGAGCCACTTAATAAGGGGTTTGGATTTGAGGTTGATCGGGGTTGATTGTTCATTATTAGTTCTTTATTAGTTCATTGTTTCCTATTTCCT
>VUQK01032347.1:45099-62424 GCA_015106715.1 Bujurquina vittata
TATTAGTTAATTAGTTAATGGTTTAACCTTCCTGTTCAACCATTAGGGGCCGGGTTTGTGAGAGCCGCTTGATAGGGGGTTTGGATTTGAAGTTGATCGGGGTTGATTGTTCATTATAAGTTCTTTATTAGTTCATTGTTTCCTTAGTTACAATACAATGCATAACGATGGGAGGATGGGCAGTTAATTGTCTTTGATGCTGCTCGCCTTGATGTAGCATGTAATGTCAGTTGAAATGTCAGTTGAGATGTTAGTTTAGAGGGCAGCACTAGGCTTAGGAGCACAGTTTTTCTACCGTGTGACTATGTATGAAGAATTTTGAATAAAACCTTAAAATCAGAGAGACCTCTACTGTCATACGTGTTTGGACTAAGTGGATTAAGTCACTGAGCCTGCAGCACGAAGCGGCGTGGACAAGACAGGAAAACTGCCGCTACACTGGTCATTCAAACATTAGAAACACAGGTTTCAAAGGCATAAAAGGCATGTCCTTACGAGCAGTGTTTTTCTGTAGCTTTCTGAGGGCCCTCAGCAGTCCCTTGTAGCCTTCATAGCTCTTGTCATTCTGAGTGTACAGCAGGAGCTTCTTGGCATCGGTGAACAGACGGGAGATTCTGTTGATGTTTAGAGGAAGATGCAAATTGCATGAAACAAGCAATTATTTGAATATGTCAGTGCAATGAATTGTTAAGTATGAATAAATGTGAAGGCCATGGCACTTACATAGAATCATTAAAATTTCCCACCACCCCAGGACTCTCTCCAGGCGTAGGATTACGGAAGCAGGGGTTGTTGGCGTTACAGATGATGCCCTGCACCCAGGGTAGGGTGCCTGCTGAAGGCATGGCCTTGTTTGGGAAGTGACCTAGAAAAACATGTGTACAGATTTATGATATAATTTTATGCAAAAATGTCCGCTTTAGCTAAATGAAGTTCCTAAAACAGATAGTAGAAACTGCAGGAGAAAATCTTTAAAAAATGTAGTGATAATGAACTACCACCTGGTAACATATACACCATTGCAACCACTAACTTTGTAATCAGTACAAAGTTTGCAGTACTACTGATTTCATCTTTAACAGTGTTTGACCTAACAGATAACAGTTAACAGCTACAACCACAATTTCCTGAGAAGAACTGGCTATTATGCTAAAAAGATTAGAATAGAAAGTAAAGCCAGAAAGTTGATATAGCTTTGATTTTATGGGGTTAACTGGGCTGCAACTGAATTGTGACATTTGAAGAATATCTATTAAAGCTGGCAGATTCCCTTTTTGAAAGTGAAAAAAAAACCTTTACCAATGCTACTAGATTTTTTCTGTGCTTTCAATCAATGAGTGAAAATCTTATTGAATTAAATGAGGTCAAACTTGTGAAACCAGATGTGTTGACAGCTGATACTGTAATTCCCTTTTCCAGGAACTAAACAGTCTTATCAAATGTTCACTCAGTGCAAGCAAATGTTGACAAATCCAACAGATTCTTCTATGAGTAAACCGCAGATTCTTTGGACGAGTAAAATATTGATCTAAACCAAATGGTATAAACTTTTTCTAAAAAAGGGCAAAAGAACAATAGTTTAACTGACCATTGTTACCCAGTAAACATTCAACTTTTTAAACTTTTAAGGGTTCTTTAAGATGATACATTTAACAACACTTACATTCATGTTGCTCATAGGGTGGATAATGCATTCGGACTGATACCAGGATGAAGAAGATGAACAGAGGCCAGACAATCTCAATCAGAAGCTGGATCTAAGACATAATGGATGACAACAAAGCTTAATCAATGAAAAGAAAGAAGGCCTTACAATCCTATGATTTAAAGTACATGAAAAAACAAGTTAACCATCACAAAACAATGGTTAATCTCCTTTTTACTTTGGTTTTGTGTCTCTCTTTGTGTATTTACGGTTCATCTAAGGTTATTTCAACTGCTTTAGAAAACAGAAACATATCAACTGTATGAGGAAAGGGTCTGTCGGCTGTTGGTCTTCAAACATTAATCCCACCACGATTCTAAAGTAAAGTATATGGGTTAATAAGAGGAGACAGTCAGACAGAGAGATCTGCTGGATTTAAGGACTGTGGGTTTGTCCATCTGCTCCATATGGCTTCTGTGCTTCAGCTGCTTCTGACACAGCCGTTAACAGCATGTTAGACATACAATGTGGGGATAAAGAACAAAGCCAGCGTCTCAGAAAATGTACTGTATCCCATTGTTAGAAATAACTGGACCGAAAGTCATGCAGCTAAGCCGTTGCTTTGAGCAGCATTTTCTACTTGAAAAATTGCTTAATTGTACACAGACGAGTCTCTCCATATAGAAGAGAATACTATTCTACAGTTTGAAACTGAATTTCATTTACATAACTCTGAGTGTGCCGGCATCAGCTAACACAAGAATAACTGGATAATGGATGTGACACTTAAATGTGTCATCAAGCCATCTTGCACTGATTCACAGTAAACAGTAGCACTTTTAGTTTCAAGTGGCTCACAGGACAATTACACTGATGCTATTGTTGTGGGCTACATACGCAATGCAACAACCCTTATAAATAAGCCCCGGCAATGCTTTTATGACTACATATGTGGCACTGGAACATCACATTCCAAGTAAACCAAGTGAAAAGTGAGACAAAGCATTGCTGAGAACTCGTTAAGGATGCATCTGACTTTTCTTTTTTGTTGCTTTTGTAAGCATATCTAGCCAACTAAAACTGTTTTTAGCAGCATACATAACTGAATACTGTAAGCAACAGCAACTTCAGTGACTTCAGAAATTACAATAAAAATGAAAGCCAACTGAAAGACAAAAAATAAAAGGTACATGATATTCTTGAGGCTATTAACTATATAAAATATAAAAACAGTATGGTAAAGTCAAACACTACTGAACAGGGAATAAAAAACATTTTAAGACAACAAACTGATAATAAAAAAAAAACAAGTATAGTATTAATCCAGTCATTTGAGATCCACTCCTACTTACAGTCTGTCTCCGTCGGTAAGTGAAGTTCTTCCACAGCAGTAAACCCAGTTGAGTGGAGACTGCCATTTTGCCGTCTTCCCAGCCTCACTGAGTGCGCTCCTGCTCCTCACTAAGAACCCACACATACAAAACAGAGGATCAACCACTACAACCACTATACAAAGAACTCATTAATAATCATTTGTGTGACAAATCTGCTAATTAAACATAGTTAGCTAACTAATTAACTAACTCTATTGCCTGTGGGAAAAGACATGGCTAACAAAAAATGTACCACACTGATGCACAAAAATTAGATAAAAAAAAAACAGAACAGAAAGTTGTTACACCAGCAAAACCATGATGACGAAGAACATGTACCAGATATGGGTATTAACTTCAGCAAATCATGTGACAGTAGTCCATTAACAGAAATGCAGCACTTTTACAAAAACAATACACTGAAATGATCATCATCAGTAAAAAAAAAAATAGCGCACTGGAACACAGCAAGCATTAGGTGATTTGAAAAGACAAAGAATGAAGCGCTGCAGAAAAATAATAATAATGACAAAAACATTCACCTATTAAACAAACTGTTTCAATCTGAAACGCAAACCGAGCCAAAAGTACTGCAACACTTGACAAATGAAGCCAACTACTGACTGAGGAAGGGAGCTAACTCCTGCAAACTCAGGTCTGCGTCATGAAGCCCCGTCTGTCCCAAGGTCAGGCGGCACTTCATCTGGGACAATGAGTGGGTGGGTAGGTGGGTGTAGCGGGGAATTCGTCATGTGGTGCGAGTTGTTATCAACCAACCCCCCTTTTTTTAAATCACAAAATTCATCCAGTTTACACCTTAATATCGCACACAATAGTGCATCTCAGTTAAAGGTCAAAATTATCATGCCATCCCTTTTTGTTCCCATTGTTTAAAACAAAATGACCCACTGATTAAATGGAGAGCCTTTCAAATGTCATGTGATTGTGGGTGGAAACTTTTCCCTTCCCATTTGTTTATTCTCTTTGCAGATTCAAAAGTCCTTGGATTTTTTTGCTCAGATGTGTTTTATCTAACAAGCTCTAATCAGACCACCTCTGCACAAAATGGTTTTGAGTTTTAATTTCTGTTGTTACTAAGAGGAACTAATGTTCTAAAATGTATCCATGTCAGAAACATGGAGTTATTCAGAGTTGGTAAGCTACATTTGTTATCCTGGTGATCGAAACCCTAAATTAAAAACTCTTTAATAAAAAACTACAGGTCCCTGGTACTCAAGACTGAGACCATTAATGTATTAATTAAGGTAACTGAAATTCACAGCATTTCACGTTAGAGGCTTTCATACAGTTAGAAGAGGCAAAAGCACTTCTAACTGCAAAGTGTATCTACTTTCTTGTAAAAATAAAAAGGGTCATATATGTGCTCATTCTTGACATGCCAACATTTCATTGAGCTCAAAAACTACGACCAATAATGCAGTTTGATGGTTGCATTGGAGATGAAGTTGGATAATCTTTGGTGGAAGAATCAATGCTGTGCTGTTTATTCCACAGAAGTCCTTTATACAGAGTAGAGCTGGCTGGATTTCATAAAACGCAGGATGACAAAATACCAGTGTGAAGGACAGGGTGATGTTGAAATATGAGGTTCTTAACCGATCTGCCTGCGGGCTGAAAAAAACACTCATCCACTTCTCTATGGATTTACATCACGATTTCTCTATAATAATAACATTTTAGTCACATCTAACCACATTCTCAGGTGTCTTGTTGAATGAAACTAATTTAAAAGATCACTGCCAAATGAATGATTTCTGGTATTAGATTAGTTTCAACTCTGTTAACAGGGATACAAGAAAACCTAATATCTAAGAATGAAAAGAAAAAGCAATAAAGTTGTTAAGCTTTGCTAAAAGAGCAATTCTGTAAATATGACCATTACTTTCTGTCTTTCAGGACCAATCATTTGGTTCTACCACACACATTTTCGATAGCTACTCATAAGTGGCTGCAAACAGTAAATCCACTTCAATGCATTAAATGTCGCAACAAAAACTAACATGAACTTTGGGAACAACAAACAACACTCTGACCCCTGTTCTTTTCAGCTCTACTGGCACATCTGTTTTCTGCACTCAATTTAAGGGCGGCACATCCATATCAGAGAAACAATGTAAGATGCCTGCTACAGATTTGCTGAGAGAGTGTTCAGTGAAAAAAAAATCATCTGTGTTAATCTTTTTCTTTTCTTTTTCTTCTTTTAACGTAGCTGTTTTCAAAAGGAGGAACAAGGAGCTTGAGGAGAACACTGAAAACCCCATACAAAAACATCCACATCACGAGCTTGTGTTTTATCACAAGTCATAATGAATGAGAACACCATCTCTATATTACCATATCAAAGACTGCAGTGGTGCTGTAGCTGATCGTGGACTATGCATACAATGCATTCTTTCCATGCATTTGCTCATTTAGAACACACATCAAATGGATTTTATTCTTCTTTTCTACTAAATATGCGAGATTTTTCTTTGTAGCAATTTTGTCTTTTTACTGGTAGAAATTGTGGGACTGTAACTGCCTCACTCTGCTTTGCGTGCTTATTGCTAATTAAAAGCCTTAATATTCATATTGCATTAATTCTATCGATACCTTCTCTAATGAGATAACCAGCTCAACATGATATCCTGATAGATTGCTATGATTCTGGGATACGATGTGGTGGTAATTCATCGCATTCGGAGACATGAGGGGTTCTGCTTAGTGATGAGGAGCCCTTGTGGTGCAGAGCCAATGCGCCTCTAGTGGCAGACGCACACAAAAAATGCTTTTTTTTAATACTTGTTTACCATCAATCTTTGCTCACGTGTTATATCACTCTCGCACATGACCCCCCCATGGACTTCATTGTCTTGCTTTTGTAAAACACCTGACAGATCATTCAAAACGACAATGAGTTTAAAAAAGAGGGTTTTTTGCTATTAAGAAAAGGAAAATATAATCACATCGATGTTTTACATGAAAGATAGATTTATGCTTCCTCAAGCCACGACTGAAAAAACAGACAAAAGAACAAATAACTAATGCATCTGGTCATCATTGCACACATAAAAATACATTAAACAAACCTCTCACCAATAATGTGGTTTGATCGGAGTAAAAAAAATAAAAAAAATAAAGAAACTAATTAAAAGCAGGATTTGTCGTAATTAAACAGACTGCCTTTTGCACTGCGGCCAAATATAAACGCTATAAACAGATCTCACATAAGCATCTGACTGCCTGACTTTTGTGCTTCTCTTTCATTGTGCTGCTGAACTGAGGTTACTGTCGGTCACCAGCTTCGCGATGCTGACCAGCAGCAGCATCAAGCGAGCGAAGTGAAGCCAGGAACAATGTGAAAGAGCCTTCACCATTAAGCTGCAACAAACGAGAAAATACTAATCCTAAAAATACTAATACAGTATATCCATCCACAGGTTGCTAATACAGACTGCTCCTCTGTTTCCATACAAATTGCTCTGTCGTAGATGTGCATTGAGGAATAATGCACGTATTTGCTCTTCATGTTATGCTTTCGTCGGGGTTTATCAAACAAGCAGGTTGCAACAAATTGCCTTTTATTTTTGCTAGACCTCAGCGGAAGTCCTGCGCTCGACTATGGCTACCTTGACTGAACACTTTTTTCACCACCTCGTATTAAGACACATGCACAACAAAAGAGAGAAAGGAAAACATATTCACGTATTTAAAAAACAACAACAACAACAGTACTACCCTAAACATAAAGCCTTTAGTCAGGTACGGTAAAGTTACCGTTGAACTCTGGTCAGGATAAAAAATATCGAGTAATAATTAGCCAATAATTACAGGGTAGCAATTTTATTCAAAGAAGAAAACTGTTCTCACTGAGAATATTAAGCTGACAATATATAAGTATAAATAGTAACACGATTTTTTTCTTTTTTTTTCTTTAGCAGAGGCATGCTCACAGTTCTTTGATAATCTAACAAAGAAACGTACAATTCTCCATAAAACTCAAAACGGCGCTTCTAACTCACCGACCTTTATCCTGCACGGTGTTTATATCCACTCCTTCACTTCTCATAAATTGAAATCCCTCGTTTAAAACAAGTCATGAAGGGTGAATAAACTGTAGTTACGGTCCACCGCTACTCTCTGTCTCAGTGTCTGACAAAATGTTTTTTTCTTGTCCGCCAGGGTTATATAGCTCAGCTCGCTGCGGAGGAGCGCGGCAGAGGTAACTAACGGTCACCGTTTGTTGCTGCTGCCATATATGGGAAGCACGTGCGGAGGCAAAACATGTCTTAAAGGGCCCGCGACACGCCAGCGCGTGCGTGCGCGAGCGTGCCACGAAGGAAATTCAATTAGCAACAACAGGCTGCTTTTAGGCTTGATCAAATTACCGACCATTGTCATATTTGCAATAATGATTTCTTATATATTAAAATATAAAAAGGCTTTACTAGCTTCCTGTCTGGCTCTATATTATGTTTATTAGGCATTTGTAATATAAATAAAATTATTAATGTGACACTGAGTTCTATTTTGGTCGTTTAAAATGGAATTAGGAACACAACATGGTCATGATAACGTAGAAGAAAATAAGAATATGGACATGGTAAAGCATAAAAAAAAAGTTTTCTATAAAACAGTGAATTGGAAAGTGGGATTAACAGTAGAGTACCGTATTATATGTATGGCTATATGTATGTATTAAATTATGCAAATACAATATGTGCATATGTATAGACCTGCGTGACCACATAACACAGTTTCTATTTCCATTTCAACAGGTCCCATGGATAAAATAAATAGTGGATTTTCCGCCAACAAAGTGTACACCATCAATCGCGTGTCTTCAGCATATCTCTGCAATTAAATGTGTCTTGCCAAACAACGTGCTCTGCATTCGTCCTAAAAAGCATTACTATAGGTGAGTGTGAATGTGACTGCATGTGTGTATTCCACCTCCTGCCCAATGTGTGCACCAAGAGGCTCCAGCCTTCCGTGACCCTGAACAGGATAAGCAGCTTAGAAAGTGCATAGATGTTAACTTGTCATTGCTTCATTTCTAATTTCAGCCTTCAAACCTAGACTCAGACCACAGCACGCTCAGGACAGGAGGTCACGTGGAGTGATACAGTAATGCACAACAAACAGTAGATGCTGCAGAGCATCTAAGTGTTGTTGTGATTTGGATGAGAAATTAGATTATTCTCTTTTAGAGTTGTAGCAATGTTATCCCAGCAGACTGGGATAACATTTTTTTTGTTGTCGCTGATATCTGAAGCATGAAAGTGCAAAACTTTTATTTTTAACCCTTTGCGTTATATTGCACTGCAGTCTGTTGGTGTGACTCATGTCAGCCATGTTTTATGTGCCTACCCTGGCACAACATTTATATTTAATAGCTTTTGTAGCTTGAATAATCTCAAATGTTTTACAGTGTCAAAAATCAATATAGCTAAATGCAAAGTGTTGCTGGTGAATCATATGCCTCTGTCTGCTTATTAAAAGTTTACAAAAAAGAATAAAATGATTACCCCCCCCCCACACACACACACACACACACCAATTTATGTTTATGTGAAAACATACAAAAACAGAAAGTCTCACAGATTCGGTTTAACCTTGTAACTGTAGGCTTTTTGCAAAACATCAATAACAAAAGCTGTCAAGTATCAAGAAGAATTATTAGAACCGGTGTGGTAATGAGAGGAAGCTTAAAATACGTACTGTTCTCCATGATCTGCCCCAAAACCTTTGTCATCCCACTAAGTGTGGTTGAACAGTGACTCCTTTAATTGGATACCTCTACTGTTCAACAAATTTATGTTCAGGAGCTAAAAGCTTTGCATGTCCACAAAGTCAGTGACAACTACATGTTGTCAGAAGAATCTTTGGACAAACTGAAAACCACTACTGCATAAAGTTTTGACTGCTCTGTTGATAAAACCCCAGGAATAAAGCCCAGCGTTCCCCTCCAACACTAATCCTATTTGTTTAATAGTTAGCCTGTGTTGATGTCTGAGAGGCGCTGCAAGATGGATGTGTGATGTATAGCACAGACTCTGATGTACAAAGAACATGACAGCCATGTGGCAATGGTAGTCTGATATGTCCTGTGATATGCTACACCTAGTTATGACTAAATGAACTGGACAATCTATCCAGAAGTCTCATTGCCCTTCGTGACCTTGCACATGTCAAACTATTTGGCTTTAGAAAATTAAAGAAATGTCATAAACTTCTATACAACTATATTCAGCACCAATTAGTTCTGACCGCCGAAACAAAGTGTAGAAAAAGGTCATTTAGAGGAATTTCCTCCCGCTTATAGAAGAGGTTCAGTGAATTCTCTCAGCATGAGCTTGAATTAAAATAATATCTCCAGTCTGTCAGATTAATCTGTTAAAGAATCTCCGGGTTTTCCTGTTTCAGTGACACAATAACTCGTTTATTTAGTTTTAACTGAAGACTTTGGGCTAACTAGGGAAATTTTAAACTCTTCGTGGGCTACAGAGCTCACCCAGAGGGCTAGACATCACAGAGAGTGAAATGTGAAGGCATTCATTTGGACTGAAAGCTCTCAAAGTACTTAAAGACAAAAGGAAAGCTTTTCAAACAAAGCCAAGTGGCTCTCTGGCTGCATGTCTCCTTCTCAGTTTATAGTAACAACTCTGGACAGTTCAGAGTGTTTCATTAGTGTTTATGTTTTTTATGATTTGTTAACTGAGTCAATACTGAGCTGAAGGCAATGTACACAAACACAGTAATTGGTCTTTCAATTAGAGACATAAGATGGTTTACAGGTTTTGACCAAGCTGCACACTTTACATCCTCTGGGCATTGTTGCTTTTTCTTCAGAACCTAAGGCTCTATTTATTGAACACAGCTTAACTTATGTTTTATCTATAATAAAAAGACACATTGCATTTGTGCTGTGTAAAAATATCAACACTGGAGCAAAACCTTACTAAAGTTTGAATCATCCTTTATAATATGAAACTGATGTGTCAGTATTAAAAAAGGATTCTGATCACAAGTTTCTTGTTTTCTCAGAACCACAATTTTTGATTTCAAATAGTAGACTGTTTTCTGTGAAAGTGCTAATGATTCAACATGTTTGTAGAGAACGGTGTCTTGAAATGACAAATTTTAATGGAGAGGTGGCAACCCAGTAATGTGTACATGTCATCAGTGCAGAGTCAGATGGTGCATGCACCAGTAAAGAACACATTTTTAAATGATCCAAAACAGAGGTCATTCCTCATGTTGTCATGAGCCTGAATACAAAGAAAAGTGGATTGATTTCCCAGGAGCTTGTAGCTTGTATCAAATCAGCCATAAGTGTGTAATCTACTCACAATGTAGCAGCCATAACAAACCATTGTTCTCCAGTAAGTGGTAATAATACCTCCAACCCTCTACGTATAATCACAGTGAATGAACTGCTGAACACTTTAAAGTTTCTCTGCCCTCCTACCTTACTCTATCGAAAACAGGCATCTCCAACTCGTACTCTGGGTTGCTGAATGAGGGTTCAATTCAAATACAGCTTGTTGATTCCTTTGCTCATGCGACAAGTCTACTGATTATTTCTTTTCATTTTCTTTTCTTTTCTTTTGTGAGTAAAGTGACTTGATTTCAGTTAGTGAACATTTTGTGTTTCATTTCCGAATAACGTGTCTTGGCTTCCTTTTTCCAGTTTGACCGACAGTAACCTCGGACTTCTTCTTCTCAGAAATGACTTAAAACTCAACATGTTTTACTTCCAGCTCATAAATTGTCCCTGTTGTAGTTGTAGATACATGTCGACACATAGCCTACAGTACCTGTGCTTAAAAAAAAATGCGGGTGCAGAAAAACAGGAATAAAGCAGGTCAGGATGAAAAGGAAGAAGAGGAGGAAAAGGAGGATGATTTTTGTCCGATAGTAACCCCGACAGTGGAGGAGGGGAGGTTTGTCCGATAGTAACCTCAGCACAGAGAACGATGGAGAAAAGCAGAGTAGGAGGGGGATGGTGTACAGATCACCTAAATTTAACTCTGCATCGCAAAAATGTGTCACATCTGTTTGCTATACTTAAAAAAACATAACTGTCCTAAAACTGCATGGTTTTAAAACCGTGTCACGCACAGACTTTTACACGAAGAAGGTTGGAGAGATGCACACGATGCACGATTGTATGCTTTTATCGCATATAAATTTTTATCTGTAATCAGATTGATGTGGCAGAATACACGAAATGAGGTGAATAAACAACAGGACACGTTTTTCCCGAATGCCACAAAACTAGCACGATGCAGAAAGGCCTCCCGCATGCAGGAGCCCTGCGTTATCTCACCTCCTGCTTGCAACGTCGACATCTTATGTGACTTTCAGGAGCTGTCGGAAATACAATGATCATCCATAGATGCTAGAAAACATTTATCATTCGGACAGTGGGATGCCTTTACAAACTTGTTCAAAACTCCTATAAAGGTCTGATTTAGGAATACGATGCTTTATGTAAGCCAGTGCCATTTATGATTATGACACCAAGCCTTAGTATTCCTTAGTGAAAAAGGAAAAAACGTGAAACTTATGTGTAAAAAATGTGAACTTAAAGAGACATGCATACAATAATAAGTGTAGTCTTTAAACTTTCTCTTGTTTAAAAGGCCCAACTAGGGATGTGCATTGCAAACTAGCTTACATTATGAATGATGTGGTGTGTTGGTTTATTTAACATTTTTGTCCCATGTAGAAGAAAACTAAACTAAACTAAACTAAACTAAACTAAACTAAACTAAACTAAACTAAACTAAACTAAACTAAACTAAATAAACTAAACTAAACCCACAGTATCTAGGCTATTAATTTACCATTTATCACAGCTTTATTTCAAAGCTGCCTTTGTCACATTGTCCAGCCTAGTTATATCAGTTTTCGGAGCTTTGGTAAGGCCTTTGAATGCATCATGGTTTGACCGCAGGTTACCTCGCACTGCAGCCGCCGAAGAACTGGGTGAAAGGGGAATGATGTCACTGCTTGGCCGACGAAGGAGAACAATAAAGTTTCAGCGGCTACTGGAAAGGGTTACGGGGCATAAATACAGCAGCAAAGAAGCTTGAGTGATTTACTATCCAAAGGATGTTTTATATCTGAACAACGCAGGAATGTTTAGCTTGCATTTCTTAAAGTTACAGTTTCCTTTAACAACGGGTCAATTGTACCGGATACGGCAGTTTTGTTTTTAAAAATTTCCTGTTACATAACCATAAACACAGAGGCTTGTGTGTGTCAACAAATGAGTCTTTCATAGTTCAGTAAACCTTTTTTTAAAAAATAAATAATCCTCATATAACCCACAGCTGTAGATAATTTCAGAATAAACCTTTCTTTCTTTCTTTCTTTCTTTCTTTCTTTCTTTCTTTCTTTCTTTCTTTCTTTCTTTCTTTCTTTCTTTCTTTCTTTCTTTCTTTCTTTCTTTCTTTCTTTCTTTCTTTCTTTCTTTCTTTCTTGCCACAAGTTGCGTGTTGTGGAGCAGACCAGCATATCAACAGCAGAAACTGACCTCAACTCAGATTGGATTTATGGGCAGAATGGAATATGTATATAACAAAGTCAATTCATACTTCATAGGACAAGAATATGCTGTGCTGGGATTTTAAGAGGTCAGTGACCACAAGAAAGGACCACAGCTTTGCATGCATGCTCTATTGTAAAGAGTCAAATAAATAAACAGAAATATGTGATAAATCTTTTGTTTTTTGTATTTTAAAGTTCTAAATATCCACCAGCAAAGTACAAAAGTAACCAGGTGACTGTATTGTACACATTTTGTAATGAATACTGAATCTTTACTGTGCTGCATTCTTGTGATGTGCAAGCCATACAGTATGTGTGTGACAGACACCCCCTCTCTATTTTTAAGATCAGGCTAATAGTTAGGGCTGGATCAGGTGACCCTGAACCATCCCTGCAATAGGCCTAGGCTGCTGGGGGGAACTTTTCACTTTTCACACTTTTCACCCTGCGTTTAATCACGAGTTATTATTAATCTCTGGCTCTCTTCCACAGCTTGTGTTTTGTCCTGTCTCCCCCCCTCATTCCCAACCAATTACTGCAGATGACTGCCCGTCCCTGAGCCTGGTTCTCCCTGAGTTTTCTTCCTGTTAAAAAAGGGAGTTTTTCCTTCCCACTGTTGCCAGGTGCTTGCTTATATTTTTTTTGACTTTTGGGTTTTCTCTGTAGGTCTTTACTTGACAGCATAAAGTGTTTTTTGTTGTGATTTGGTGCTATATAAATACAATTTAATTGAATGTGTGCATTGTTGGTTTTTGTTAATATGAGCTAATGTCAATGAAACAAACAGTTTGCTATTCATTATCTCAATATCATAAATATTGACCAAAAAAATTAAACTGCATGTTTGTCCTGGATTTAAAGAGTTGCTGTTGATTTATTGTACAAACCCATGATCAGTAAATCACACAGTGAATAATGATTTCCCAAGTTTCAATGAAGCTCTTTCGCTCAACTAGGAATGACCTACATATTCACAGTTGCTCAATGAGTCTGTTGTTATTGTTGTTCCACTGGGTTTCACATTTTCATTTTTCCTTCTTTTTCTGGGAACCATCTGAAAGAATTTATACTCATAGGTCATGACTCTAACTAATTTGTATGCTGTTATGTGGGCACTGTGTCCTGTTTTATTTTGCATTTGTGACCAGCTGCACAAATATATCTAACCACAAGAAGCACTCAGAGACCTCAAACCTCCGTCAAGGCAGCTTGCTCTCTAGGAAGTATTTTCTTTTAAGGGAATATTTTGCATATATTTACCCTCAACATGAACTCTGGATGTCATCAAGAAAGCCCACCAAAGACTACGTCCTGAGGAAGTTGAAGAAGACTGGCCTGGGGACACAAAATCCTCAATTCCTTCTACAGGTGCATGTTTGAGATCATCGTAACAAGTTGCATCACTGTATGGGAACTGCTCTGCTTCTGAGAGGAAGGCTCTGCAGAGGGTGGTCAAGTCTGCCCAGAAGATCACTGGCAGCACCTTCACAACTGTAGAGGACATCAACTTCACGTTTCACATGACACGAATGACAATGAAGCTCTTTGAATACTTTGAATACTTTTAACAACAAATCAAGCCATAATGAAGCTTATAATATATAAGCTTGTTGGCTTCACAGTTTGTTACAGTTATCTATCAGCCAAAAAAACACATTTTTAAAATAATATATTGTGTGCTCAACAAAAAAAACCAAAACAAAAAAAACATATTCAGTGGATAGTTCTACTGATGATAGTACTAGAAGACTAATTAAAAGGGCTCATGAAGGAAAGTGCTATATAATGTGTGGTTTAGACTTATCTTTTCATTGCAGCGTGTTGCATAATGTGTTACCACTGTACTGTAAGGGAGCTGCTACTGTGAACTTTTCTCTGACCTGACCACAGTGTGTGTGCAAGAGAAATAAAGCAAAGTGTGTATCTAGGTGCATTTAAATTTAAGAATGTCCATATTACCATATTTGTATGTGAGACTTTTCCCAATGTGATTTTATCTTAATTTCTTGCAGTTTTTGTTTTTTATAAATTTTTAACCACAAATATACTTATATCAGCAAGGATCAGAAAGTGTCAACTAAACTGTGGCTTAGTTTTCACCACTTTACAAATTGAAACAGTTATAAGCTCTTTTCTCACTTGCTGCCACACCATGATGTTAGTTTTTGTCTGTTTATTCACAACGGTGCACAGGAATTCCTTTCCTTATAAAGGTGGACAGTTTATGGCCACACGATTAGATGTCCCTTTTGAATGCAAATTTTTTTGCATGTTTGGACCTATCTGCAGAAGACTACTGTAGTCTCTTTGTATGTGGCAGGAGTGAAGTTTAAGGAAACAAACTTATATATATTAGATTTGCGATTTTGCCGTAAGCTTCATGCATGCTTTTTGTAATGCCAGGAAAAGTGTTTAAATGACGACAGAGCGTAAGCTGGAAGGTGAAATAAGCAAAAGTGACCTAAATAAAATCTGAAGAAATGCTGGCACTCTTGCTTAATGCACACTAACTTCTGTTGTGTTGAATGTGTGAAGAAAGGGAGCTCAAACATCTCAAATCATATGTTAGTTATTTAATGTGAATAGTCAGACTCACACACAGACAGCCAGTGTGTGTGTGTGTGTGTGTGTGTGTGTGCGTGTGTGTCAGTGCTGACTAGCCATCTGCTGCCCTCTGTTCTATATAATGGTCTGTTCTTTTCAAACAGCTGGCAACCAAACTGACCTCTGTTTATTCTCTGCCTGCCTGCTTTTCTTTTCTCAGTCTAAGTATTTCAGTCCCTGCACTGCATGTGGAATCCCAGCCACACTATTTAAAGTTGTTTTAAATACTTTTTACTCTGCTTTCACATGTAATGCTTGAGACCACATTTGTCACTTTGTCTCACTTAAGAGAGATGTCATTAATCTGCACATGAAAAAAAATAAGAGTTACTGTCATGCCTCAGTGACGGGTTTTTGTTACTGTGTTACAATACACGTGCATGCGCATGCACATACATACTGTTTAAGACACTAAGACTGTACTTGAAATACAGGGGAGTGGAAAATGACAAAACTGGAAGGTTGTTTGGTGCAAGATAAAATTTTAACAAACCTAACAATATCAAAGAAACTCACATAACTGTGGGAGAAACCAAGATTATGGGTGTTTAGTCCTTTTTGCTAGGGTAGATTTTTAAGTAGTAGTCACAATAAAAACCATGGATGTTAAAGAAAGGTATTTCACAGTTCCTTGCAAAAGCATAATGTAAGTGGAGGATGAAGCAGAACGACACTGGGAGTAATTTGTTTGATTGAATCCAGGAGACTTGCTGTCTGAAGCAAGCTTAGATAATGTAGCAGCAGGTTAACCAGTCTCTCTCTGATCATTTTTAAACTCAAGGCCAAGGAATAACCTGTAGACGGTGTGATGATTTCATGATGTCTACACTAACAGAGCCTTTTAAGCTGTTATTCATAAAAGCATAAAATGTGTTGTCATTTAAGCAATTTTTGTTTCCTGTGTGCTTTGCTGGTGGTCTCGCAGTCTCGAAAAGTGCACTGGGACACAATTTGAGACCGTTTCCTCAAAGACAGCCTGTTTCTCTATGTTTATTTCCTTTATTTTGCTCCTGTCTCTTTAAACACTTCACATCTGCAGACAAACTTTCAGCCATTTTAGAAATCTCTGCTCACTGTTTGCAGAGAAGTGATGCTATGTCATTTTGACCCCCTCTTTCTGTTCTGCCTCTGTCACCCCGCCATTTGGAATAGTTGCCCTATATTTTTCTTTCTCTCATTCTGCTGCGGTGGTTGTTTTCTCCTGTCCGGGCCTCTGTCTGCATGTGCTGATTAAGCAACATTTATGTCCCGTGCAAGTTATTCATGCTCTCGGACGCGCACATACACAACCACATGCACGCCAGCAGCATACAGAGATCCTCATCAACCAAGTTCAACGCCATGCTCAGAGATCATCATTTAGAAAATCTAAAGGAATTGATTAATTTCCTGATAGGTTATGGCTGCAGCTCTGAGAGTTTCCCTGCTGTTAATAAAACACTACTGACAGCTTTTCTTCATCAATTGGAAATTGGTGAAAATGTCTCTGGAAAGTCTTTTGAAGCTAAACATGCACACATGCATGTAAACAGGCATACACAAACAGATTATTACAGCAAAGCTCTGCTGTAGTTCCCAAAGGAGAATCCATGGCTATTTTTGGCAGTGTGGAGGGCTTAATACTGAGTGAGGAGTGAGAGAGGTTTATAGAAAAAGGATTGAATAACCCCAGCGATCCTCTCTAGAGTGACGGAGAGACAGCATTATTGCTTGCATGTTCACTTGCATTAACACTAATGACAAATAATAAGTTTAAAAGAAGAGCTATGAATACACCGAGTAAATGCCCCCCCCCTCCCGTGACATTTAATGAGAAACTTTCATCGGAAACTTGAAAACAAACAGCGAGTTTAAGTGTAAATGCCAATGATAAAAATATCTGTTTATATTGGCACCAGGTTATTTAGTAACTTATTCATTCTGTTGTATGTCATATACAGCAGCTGAAAAATGTAACATCTTATATACACACACACACATACACACACACACACACTAGAGCTCAGAAGTTTGATTTTTTTTTGGAAAAAATTTGTTTCAGATATATTATTAATGAGAATGATTAATAATGAAGTCATAAACCACTCATTATTTTTAATGGAATCTCTATGTAGGTGTACAGAGGCACAGTCTCAGCAACAGTTA
>VUQK01032364.1:0-14348 GCA_015106715.1 Bujurquina vittata
AGCAGCACATCAACACTTCAACAGTGCTGACTCCCGACACATGTCCCCACACCAGCTCCACCCATTCCCAAAACCCTAACCCAGCATCAGTACCAGTTTGCCTACAGGGCAAACAGGATGCTGTGTCACTGGCCCTCCACTCTGCCATGATAGATATAGATATATATGTGTGGATGCTCCATTCATCCATTCACTTCCACTTATCCTTTTAAGGGTCGCGGGGGGCTGGAGCCTATCCCAGCTGACACAGGGCAAGAGGCGGGGTACACCCTGGACAGGTCGCCAGTCTGTTGCAGGACCAACACAGAGTCACAGACAACCATTCACACGCCAATGAACCTAACCCCAGTAAGTGCAGGTCTTTGGACTGTGGGAGGAAACCCACGCAGACACGGGGAGAACATGCACACTCCACACCGTGAGAGAGGGGCCGGGCCGAGGTGGAATCAAACCCAGGCCTTCTAGATGGTATTCAAACTGTGAGGCAGCAGTGCTAACCACCGCGTGCTGCCCCTATAATCACACACTGTGTCTCAGTGTGGTACTGTGGCTGCACTGCAGACAACAGGAAAGCTCTCCAGGGCATCATCAGAACTGCTGAGAGGATCAAAGGCACCCAGAAGATATATACAGGACCCGCTGCACCGGGGGGAATCTCAGCCATGATCAGGGACCGCACACACCCCGGACACTGCCTCTGCACCCCCACCACCCCGCCTTCTGGGGGGTGCTTTAGGACACGCACGGACAACAAGACTGAAAAAGAGCTTTTACCACAGAGATGTTAAACTACTGAACACTGACAATAACAAACCCAACAGACTACAGCTCCACCTTCATCTTCATCAGCCTTCATCTTCACCACTTTAGCACACTGCACTCTAAATATGCCCTTTATTGCCATTTTCATTGTAAATACCAGATCCTTATTTATCCTTTTTATATTCCTTATTTTTATCTGTATTTTTTATATTGGCACCTGGAGGATTGCTCCAACAGTCATTGTATTGTGCAATGACAATAAAGATATCTTATCTTAAGCTGGGCCGGAACAGCAGAGTCTGTCACAGAGTAGAGTCAGGACTGGGTTTGGTTTGGTTGAATCAGGTTGGTAGGAGAATATCAAGAAGCTTGGCTGGGGAACAGCTTTGGCTCAGGTACAGTGGGAACAGGGAGAGTATAATAAGGAATAGGTTCATGGTTGGTTTGGGGTTTTATTTGGCTCTAAATCGGGGGGTGCCAGGTGGAGCCGGGTTCTTAGACAGCTGTATGGCACCTGCACTTGGATTTGTTTTGTACTTCATACCAATGATCACTGAATCCATTTATCACCTTCCTCCTAAAGTCCTGGGACAGTGAGGTCGGTCTCTTTATTTTTGCTGCCGACTGGAAACGTTTGGGTTTGACTTTAAAAGATGAGACAAAGACCTCAGCTTTTATTTCCAGGTGTTTCCATCTGGATCGGATCCACAATTCAGAAGCTAGCAGCTTTGGCCTGAAGCCTCCCATTTGTCCTGTGAGCAAAGGTATCAGAACATGTGACTGACAGGTGTGTTTCGTTGCCAGGTGTGTCCTGTTACATGACTATTCAGACAATAAAAAGCGCTACATGTCTGTGCTCAGGTTCAGATTTGGGTTCTGCCTGTGCCGACTGTGCATAGTTAGAGGAGCCGACATAAACCCAGAGAGCCGCCTGTGGATGAGAAACAAGCTGCTGTGAAGCTGAGAGAGGATGGAGAACCAATCAGAGGTTGGAGAACCAATCAGAGGATAGAGAACCAATCAGAGGTTGGAGAACCAATCATCAGAGGATAGAGAACCAATCATCAGAGGATAGAGAACCAATCATCAGAGGATGGAGAACCAATCATCAGAGGATGGAGAACCAATCAGAGGATGGAGAACCAATCATCAGAGGATAGAGAACCAATCAGAGGATGGAGAACCAATCATCAGAGCCATGAACAAACATGAGCCAGTACAACCGTTTGGAACGTCCTGAAGAAGAAAGTCAGGAACAGGAAGGCCAGACTGAAATACACCAAGAAGTCCGGAGAATCGGAAACTGGGACAAAGTTTGATGGACCGATGAGACAAAGACGAACTGTTGGTGATGGAGATCTGCTCGTGATCCCAAAAACACGAGCTCCTCTGTGAACCACAGCGCAGGTGTCACGACTCGGGCTCGTGTGGCTTCTTCTGGGATGGGCTCATTAATCTTCATTGGATAACAAGTCTCTGAGGGGCAAGAAGGTTCCAGACCGGCCCAGTCAGTCTGCAGACTGAAACCCTGTGGCGCAATTTAGCTGCTAAACCGGAGACTGAAGGGAGGACCGTGATGTCAGCGGGTCACAACTAAAATGGGCGGTTTCAGAACAAAAGCTGCTGAACCGTGGATCAGATCCAGATGAAACACCTGGAAATAAAAGCTGAGATCTTTGTCTCGTCTTTTAAAGTCACACAAATGTGTTGAGTCTACAGCAAAGATAAAGGGACCAGCCTCACTGTGTCAGCACTTTAGCAGGGGAGGGTGTTTCCAAGTGAAACCCAACAGAAGACACAATAAAGCCTCAAATGTGGATAAACTGGACGTGAAGTGAGAGAACAGATTTACACTAGAGGTCATGATTTCTGAACAGTCAATGTGATCAACTGTTCATGTTTCTAGTGTTGCCAGAAGGTGGCAGTAATGCACCTACAAGCTGTTTGCCAGCCACCATTAAACAACAGAAACAGAAGAAGGACGCGGCACTGCCTGTGAGGCGAGATGTTCCTGGAACAGGAGAAGTGTGCAGTAAGCCAAGAACAGGAGGTCAGTGTGAGCGAGCCGAAGCAACAAATGTTAAACGATGCGAGCGCGCCGGACACGGACACATCTGGCCATCACAGCGCTGAAGCTTCACACTCATTCCAGCTCGGATTTGTTCTGCACCAGCTCAGAAGTTTTATCATTAACAATCCTTAAAACATAAATTCAAAATGTGCTTCAACACAATCCAACACCAATGAGAGGGGAGTGTTAGGATCAGTGATGGGAGGAGAGATCACAGAGCAGGAGGAGAGATGGGCTAGACACCTGAGATGGTCGAACCCCCCGCACGTATGGAAAGGATGGCGTCTGTGCAGCAGAGCAGAGAAATGAACCATGAGAATCAAAAGCATGATGAAGCTCCTGCAAATCAACCTGCAGAGATGTTTCCTCACAGTCACAAAAGCAAAGATGTGTTCTAAACTGGGAACACTGGAGCAGATATACGGTGTTACTGCGTCACCAGACACTGATCTTGCTAAGTCGCACGTGTTCATAGTGGTTCACACTGCCCCCTAGTGGTCATTCAACACACACTCGTTATAATAGAGCTGATGAATCTTGTGCTCCCAGTGTGAGAAGCTGTGGCGTTTGTGTGTTACAGGGGATGTTTGTGGCCTACCTCCTCCCTGGCAGAGATGGTGGAGGCTGGCGTGTTGGGCAGCGAGCTGGGAGACGTGGCCGTGCCCATGCCAGAGCTCGGCGAGTCCCCGTCCCCAGCAACGTCATGGATTTCCTTCGCCAGGATGGCCAGATCTTTGGCCAGATCCTGACTGAGCCTGCAGGAGAACCCCAAACAAAAGGTCACCATGGCGCTCTGGGTGACATCAACACACAGTGGCATTCGTACAAACATGCAACGATGCGTTTACTTGGCGATCTCGGCACTGTGCGTGGACCAGTTCTGGTATGGGTCAACATCGTTCTGGTCCTCATCCTCCTCCGTTTCCAGGGAGACAGACTTGGTTCTGGTGGTGGGTGTCCGGTGGCTGCGTGGTGTCTGGTCGGAGGTAGAAGGATGGGAGGAGCGTTTGGCTTTAGAGATACCGCCACTTGTCTCGTATTCTTCCTCAGAGGAAGAGGAGAAGTCTGAGCCCTTCTGTCTGCGACGGGACCCTGAGAACATTTTAAAGTAGACTCGTGTTTTCATGTGGAAAACCCCAAATATGGACCCAGTCAGATGAGGTGGTCACAGACTGGATGCCAAAGTACCCTTGGGCAAGATACTGAACCATGAGGTGCTCTCTAATGTGTACATTGAAGTGTGAATGTGTGTGAAAGTGTGAGTGAGGCATGCTGTATAAGTGCTCTGAATGCTCAAGTAAAGCAGAAACCATTTACAACGATTGAACCACCATCAGAATCTGTTTGGATAAAAGCCCACCGTGACTCCCAGAGACCACTGAGGTCGTTAGTGATGACCCCACCCTAACCCTGCAGAATCAGGACATGTCATTTTTGTTCTTTAAAAGAAAAAGTTCTCCCAGGTCTAGGCTTGGGCTCGTCACTGATGATGAGCATCACCGCAGAGGGTTGATCAGATGTTTGGATTTTCTATCAGCCTTAAAATGGAGCACTGTGAAAATGACACAACACCAGATCAAAGTGTCTCCACGGGATATCAGCCAGGCTCTGAGTTCATGCACTGACTCGGTGCACCTAATTCCTGCACATAACCAAGGGTGCTGATGCTGAGACGCTGTTTCCACAGTAACACAAAAAGACTCAGCACCAGCTCAGCAGGATCACAAATCTGACGAGATTCACAATGACAGCAAAGGTCAGAGCGTCCCAACAGTCCACTTAATTTACATGAAGCTCTACTGCGGGACTTAAAGGTTAGAAAATCTGTGCTCTTGGGGGCAGGGGCAATTTAAATCCTTTCTTTTTAACCCCAATTCAAACAGATCGGGCTACTGAAGCTCAGGAGTGGGTCTGTGCTGCAGATTTATTTGTCTGATCAGATTATCTTCTCACATTTTTTCAGGGATGGATTAAATCATCATTTCTGCTGTTTCAGACTGTTTGTGTGCACAAAAAAAAAGAGAATTATATTTCTCAACAGAAAGAGGATCTTATAGCTGTGAGGCCTCAGAGTTTTATCACTTGATGCTTGCATAAAATGACCAACAGGTATGATGAGTACAACTATTGCAGAATTAATGTGATTGAGATACAAAAGAAACCAGTGCAGAGCAACTGAAACACCTATGGAAACCCAATCAATTCAGTTTTATTTATACGGCATGAATTCACAACAAACAGTTGCCTCAAACTTTGTATTGCAGGTAAAGAGCCAACAATACTGCAGAGAAAACCCAACAGTCCAAACGACCCCCCATGAGCAGCACCTGGTGACGGTGGGAAGGAAAAACTCCCTTTTAACAGGAAGAAACCTGCAGCAGAACCAGGCTCAGGGAGGGGCAGTCATCTGCTGAGGGGGGAGAGAGGACAAAAGACACTAATGAGTGGGGTATAAACAGAGTGCATCATGGGAACCCCCCAGCAGCCTAGGCCTATAGCAGCATGACTAAGGGAGGGTTCAAGATCACCTGATCCAGCCCTGACTATAAAGTACGAGATATGAGATAAAGACGAGATAATGGAGATGAAGCAGCATGGCTGTGGAGGAAGTTCGAAACAGACAAGAAGAGGGTAGAAAAAATCTAGCCTTGCAGAGTTATGATCAGGAATTAGGGTTGGTGAGAAAACAACTCACCAGTGCTGGGGTACTTGGCTCCGCTTGAACGGGTACGGGTCAGAGGTTGCTTTCCTGGAGCTCCGCCTCCTCTGCTAGCTGGCTGCCGGGTATCGCCCACTGATGTCTTCCTGGTGCTGACAACAGCCTCGGAGTTTCGATTGGAGAGACCGGGTCGTCCTGTAGAGGATGCCTCGTTGTCACTGGGAGTGGTGAAGGAGCCCGTCCTCTTCCTTGGCATCGCTAAGATGTCCAGCCTGGATAGCTTCTTCCCCTCGGTGGAAACTTTGGGTGCTGCAGTGATATGGTCAGAATTCTGGGAGCCCCGGTCAGTCTCAGCACCTTCGTTATCTGAGGCTTCACCCAGACGCGCCCGACGTAGCATTGATGCTCGGGTTGGCCGTGGTGCCGACAGGCTGTTGGAACGTGTCAGAACCTGCTGGGCCGCTGTCTTGGACGTCTTACCATTGTCTTCTTTCTGAAGAGGGGCGATGAGTTTTTTGCTGCGGGTGGATGGACGAGTAGATTCGTGATCAGATGCTGGCGTTTCAGTCCACTGTGAACCAGAACCCTGCTGGCCCTCAGAGAGATCCAGAGAGCCACGGTTCCCGGCACTGCGGCGCATCTGGAAGCGCTTTGCTGCCTCTGCCTTAGTCGCTGCATTGGTGGTCGTCTGGTTTCGCCGTTTCTCAGAAAGCCGTTCACGGGCACTGAGCTGCTGTCCCTTTTCTTGGATGGATGTGCTAGAAGAGGACCTCTCCTTCTGAAGGCTACTAATGGCAGGACGCTTTTTAGAAGTGGAGCTGACTGGAGTGTTTTTGCTACTCACTTGACTCACTGTGCTAGCTGTGTCCACATCTGACTCACCGGAAAGGGAATCGTCCATGTGGCTGGAAGAACCCCCCTTCTTTGAACTGCGACCAGAACCAGAGGAGGGGAACTTGGCATCCAGAGAGGACAGAGCTCCTTCCTGAAGGAAAGACTGTGTGTCCTGGATGGTCTCCCTCCTCTGCTCCATGTCTCTGATGGATGGGTGGCTGGAGATATGGGGAAGCTTCTTCATCTGGATGGTGTCACTAGGCCGGTCTTTGGTGAAGCTCTCCTGACGGACGAAGGATGACATGCAGCTGTCTTTGGTCGGGATTGAATCTTTGTCCTGTGTTTGGAGGTTTGGAGCAGAGCTGTTGGGTTTGACTCCTGTCCTCTTGGGTTCGTGCCCACTCAGGTGTCGGATCAGGACGGTGGTAGGGGGCGTTTTTGCTGGAGCATCTCTTGTCCTATCAGACTGCACTGGGCTCTGGGCCTGCTCAGGTTTGCTGGGATGGTCTTCTGAACCAATATAGAAGCAGGTGGATTTGGTGGGTGGAGACACTTTTTCTTGACCTCTAAGCTGAGGACCAGCCATCCCTGGAGATATAACTCCAGTTCTGGCCTGATTCGTCCTCATTTTCTCTAGAACAGGTCCATCATCCGAGCGACTGGCATCACTCAGGCTGTCTGGGTCCACGTCATCCTGAACAGACAGGTGCTGGGTGGAGTCCACTGAGTGAGGAGGACCAGACGGTCTGTCCAGAGGTTCCTGGCTTTGGTAAGATTCATGGCGAATCATGATGCTTGGGGCAACACCGTCCAGCTTTTCTGGAGGCACTTGGGGGAGCAGCCTTCTAGTCCTGGAGCTGTGGCTGGACTCTGACTCAGAGTTGTCATAGCTGTAGCCTCCCATGGACGGGCTCATGAGGCGGAAATCTGCAAACACATTTTTCACATTAGTAAGTTTAATGTTCTGTAACTCAGTTTGTTTTGTAGTTTCAAAAACTGATATTTCAGCTCCAAAATGATGTGTGGGGTTGAAAATGATGTCACGGGTGCACATTCTGATCTGTGTATATTTTTTTCACTACCAAAATGCAAATTAGTGATTAATTCAAGAATCCCAGAAGATATTGGATAAACAGGACCACATTTGGAGGTCCAAACACAAAGCTGAGATAACAGCAGCACTGATGATGACCATGGAGGCAAACTGCTGTCAGTAGAGATCATAACGCCAGAAATGTGTAGAAGTTTGACACGCTGCCATTCAAACATTGTTTAAGGTAAATTTTTTAACAAACCTCACCTTCTGCACATTCCCCTTGAGGTGGAGTGGAACCAGGTTCAGCATAGCTGTCCGCTAGACTGGCCCAGCGCGAAACCCACTTGGGGCCTTCTAGAATTGCTGCATGAGCAGCTGGAACCTACAGAACAAAACATGATGACCAACATTACCATGAAGACACAAAAACAAAGAGGCCAACAAGCTTTAAACAGACACTTCCATAAGACAGGCAAAACTGTGAATAACCACACAGGTCTGCGGCCACTGCGATCAGAACTTTAAAGGTGTTTTTCCAGTTTCTACTTGTACTTTTCACCTCTTATTTTTTTTACCTGTATGGGGCCTGTTGGAGGGCTGCTGACAGAAGATGGGATAAAGCCATGCAACGGGTCCACAGTGCTACCATCACTAGGCAGGTTAGCTTGTTCATCCTTTCCATCATTTATTACAGGTCTATACACACCTGTGTTCACACCACTGTACTCTGGAGCGTCGAGGACACCAAACACCTGTCAGAGCACAGGGCATGCATGAGGACGGGTAGGACAGGCACAAACAGGAAAAAACAGGAAGGATACAAGGGTCCATGCATCCCTAAGGCTGTTTAAGAGATGTTGTTCAGATAAGCAACATCAGAATACTTCCAGATCCTTTAGGATCATTTTTAGGCTGACCAATACTGGAAGATTCAGTGAGGAAGAGGCACCAAAGGCACTTGGAGCCAAGCTGGCGTGGCAGAAGATCTCGCTGAGATATCCGCACTGACCGAAGGGTTTCAACTGTTTGATATGACAGCACACAAGACCTTTGATTTTATGGATTTCCCTGCTGAGAAATTATACAAACGTGTGCTTTGCTGCATTTTTCTTGTGCTCACCACCGTTCCAGACATTCTTCCACCAACAGCAGGAAGAAATGCCACCTCACCCCTTAATGAAACACTCACTGTGTTTGCACTGTGACTTCACCTGATCGATCATGTTGCGAGCCTCCTCCACCTCTTTGTCCTGTGACTCTGTCTCTATGGTGTAGGTCCCGGCGTCACTCAAGCTGTCATCCTCCTCATTCCTGACCATCCTTTGGGAACCTTTGTGCTCTCCCCCACGGACAGCCACAGGCAGCATAGGGGACATGGGAGGCCCAGAGGGATGGACCGGAGAGGCGGCCTGGCCGGGAACCTTGGCTGGGATTGGGGTCTTTGAGATTGCTGGAGGCTGTAAGGGGGAGACAGGGTAGGAGACGAAAGATGGTGCTGGAGGTTCTTGTGGGGAGGGAATCCTTGTATGATGAGGCGACATCATAACTGGCGGTGCAGACATCGGTGGAGGAGATCCTTTATCCCTGGTTGGGGAAGAGTCACTATGACCCGAATCCTTCAGGAATTCAGCAGCAAACTCCTGGGCGAGCTTCGATTTCTTCCCAACGCTGCCAAAAGGTCTGATGATGATGCCTGACGAGGAGCGAGAAGACGAGCTCGATGAAGCCGCCTCCCCCTCCGTCTTTTCTCTCTTCAGAGAGCTCGACCTCTGAGGGCCGCTTTGGCCCTGACCCTTCAGAGGAACTGTCACCTGCTGGGTTGGAGGGATGTGGCCGTGCACGGATGCCGGCCTCTCACCGCCTTTCCGCCGCTCCAGCTTGGCTCTGAGTGCGGAGTATGAGTCAGCATGGGCGGGGTTGTGCGTGAAGGACTGAGAGCGCTTCTTGCGTGGGTTGTCATCGAAAAACTCAATGATGAAGGCTTGCTGGGTGAGGTGCTCGGGGGGGCCCTGTTTGGGTGCTTCTGTGGGGGATGGAGCCTTAGGAGGGCTCTGGGACAGGGGCCGCTCGGGGGCCACAGGTGAGGCTGAGGCTGGTCTGGGTGGAGAATACTGCAGCGGCTGGTGGAGCTGACCGTGGACAGACTGGCATGATTGGATGGTCTGCTGCGACACCTGGGATTGTTCTGATTGGACAGAGTGCTGAGTGCGGACCGAATGGTGGGATTTACTCCTTCCTTTGAGAACTGGGTCCTCTGAGTCACTCTGGGTTCCATCCTCATGGTGGTGACCTGAAAGCAGGAATAAAGACTTCAAACCGGGAACATGCCAGCATCTGAATACATGTGATACATCCTAAACTGGTGCTACAGCTGAGCTGCTGCTGGGTTTGATCTGAAAAGCAAAAGTCTTATACAAATAAGGCCGTTTCACACCGGACGCGTTGCGTTTTTGCGAATAATTCGTCCTCATAAAACGCACAGTGAAAGAAACGAGGTCGGCATCAAGCGATGATGTAATGAGACCCTGACGTTTCTAAACAAGAGGACGAAGAAACAGATTCTGGGTTTATCCAACTCATGAGGAAGCAGCAGCAGGGAGAGTTTCATGGCTTGGTCCAGGAGCTGAAGCTGCATCGCGGCCGCTATCGAGTGTATTTCATGTTGCATTTCACATGTTGCTAATGCAGCGCTCTGATTGGTCAGATCTGTTTGTTTGCAGGCGAAACATCGGAAAAATCGAACTTGATCCGAAGAAATAAATGCCGCAAAATCGTCCTGTGACATGACGCAGTCGATGTGAACGGCTGCAGGCGGGTCCGAAAAAAAGATTTAACGCATGAAACATTCGCACGAAATTTACGCGTTCGGCGTGAAAATGTCTTTAAACTTTAGCATTATAAAATCTTATGGAAGGGAGTGGAAAAACACAAGTACTAGCCCCTTTCTAATTTCTTAGTTTTTTATATATTTGTGAGACGTTTTTGCATTTCAAACAAATTGTGAATATTTGACAAGGACAAGACAGGTAAATACAAAGTGATGATGTCATTTGGTAAGGGTAAAAAGCCTCCCTGCCCTGTGTGAATATGTTATTGCCCTCCTTGTTAAGTCATGAATGAACTGATTAACCACGTGCTGGAAGGCCTGATCACGGAAACAGAAACTGTTTGACAAAGTGAAGCAGGCTGAAAGATGTCAGAAAGCAGCACATCATCCACGATCTAAAGAAGCAGCTAAGGAACAAAGTCAATGACGACCATTCTGAAAGGCTCACAGAGCCATTTCTCAGGCTTTGGCACTCCAAAGAACCACACAGTGGGAACCTTCCCAGGAGTGGCTGGCTACCAAAATGACTCCAGGAGCATTGAGGACTCATCCAGGAGGTCCCAGAAGAACCCAGAACAACATCTAAAGAACTGCAGGTTCATGATTCAACCCTCAGACAGAGACTGAGCAAACATGGCCTCCAAGGAGAAAACCACTGCTGACCAACAAGAACACAAAAGCTCGTCTCACATCTGCCAACAAACATCTGGATGATTCCCGAGACTTCTGGGAAAATATTCTGTGGACTGACGAGACAGAAATTTCTGGAAGGTCTGAGTCCCGTTACATCTGTGTTGGAATTAATGTTTAGTTATCATACCTTCTATTTGTTTGAACTGTTTTGTATGTAATCCTGTTAGTTTGGTTTTACTTGAAAGGGGACAAGCTTGCGATAATTTTAAAGGAGCTTTCAAAGGAATACTGTAATCATTATCACAGGCTGTCCCAGACACACACACACACACACACACACACACACACACACACACACACACACACACACACACACACACACACATAAACTCCTCATTGTCACAATGGAGGACACCCCCAACCTCATATGCATACAAAGAGCTATCACATGAGTGCGAACACCTTTAGGTCACGTGAGGTTGCATCCATATATGGGGACTGTGGGAGTGTTGATTGCTGTGTGTTGTAACCGGAAACGCCTACAGTCATGTGACTTTTATTGTATGCATGTGTAAATAAAAGCTGCGGTCAGCAGCCATTCGGGGAAGATCTCCTCCTCTTTGTTTGCTGACTTAGAGAACGAGTTTCTTCCCTTGCAAGTAAAATACGAGTTGTGCGTTTGTTCCTTGTTAGTTTGTTAATAAAATGATCTGAACCTATCAATCTGCATAAACTAACAGGTGGAGGTGGAGGTGTGATGGTCTGAGGCTGCTGTGCTGTCATTGATGGAACCATGAGTTCTGCTATCTACCACAAGATCCTGAAGGAGGACGTCCGCCCATCAGTCGGTGCCCTAAAACTCACTCGGGTCACGCAGCAGGACGATGAGCAGGAACACAGCAGCAGGTACACCTCTGAAGCTCTAAGCGAAGGTTTGGAGTCAAAGACTAGACTGAATTCAAACAATCCTGCACAGACGAGTGGGCCAAAGGTCCTCCACAGCCGATGTCGGGTTTAGGGCACTGACTTCCTCACAGAGCAGGGGGGCTTGGATAACTTTGTTCCCTTAACATCATTTAAAAGCTGCATTTTGTATTTACTCAGATTATCTGTAATATTAAACTTTGTTTGATGATGTGCAACAAACTAAGAAATCAGGATGAGATCAGAGAAATCTCAGGTGATGCAGGTGCCACGCGGTCAGGAAGTGTCGGAGAGGTTTTGTCATCACTGGGCGTCACCGCGAGCAGGAAGCATGAACCCTGATTATCTGTGTGCGGCCTGAAACCCGGGAACGACTCTGACCTTTCAGGGTCTTGATGTTCATGGCGAGGTCACTCTTGGTGCTGTAAACATCTTCACATGGCGGGCGTCTCTTCATCATGCTTACGTCGCTGTGGACCAGCCAATCAGCCACCTTGCTTTCTGCTGACATCACCTCTACAGGTGCGGTCGTGATGGTTGTCTTGGGGGGCGGAGCCTGTGACTTCTTCTGGCGAGTGGAGAACTTGGTGATGTGGTCTTTGATCTTAATCTTGCCCGGCATGCAGTCATCAAACTCGATGGTGAAGGAGGCGTGGCTTTGAACCACAGGTGGGGTCGGGGTGGGAGGGGAAGGCAGGGCCTGGGACGTGTCTGTATCCTTGGTGGGGATCTCATGGAGCTCCGCCCCTGCGGATTTGGGCTGCTGGAAGTCCTTGGTGGGGATCTCAAAGTAGCTCGGCTCGCGGTGGTACGAAGGGAAGGCGGCCTTTGGCTGAGAGTCTGACAGACAGCCGGAAAAATCTGGATCCACAGACGGAGCGTCTTTCTGAACATCTGACAGAAATGAAGAGAGGAGATCACAGCAGCACCACCAACAGCCAAAACATCATCAATAGCGTCTCACGGTGCTGTACAGTGGGAGGCAAAGACCCTCCAATCAGCTGCTTCTACTTTATGACAGGTGTGTGTACCTGAATGCGGCTCATCACTGCTCTGGACTTTACTGCCATAATCCTCGTCTCCCCACCAGGACGGCTGGCCGTACAGAGGAGTGGGCCGGCACGCCGGCGCCTCTGTCAGAGAGAGGTGTGATTGGTCAATGTGAGGACCTATCAGAGGAGCCTGAACAAACAGCTGTTACTGCTTGATTTCACATCTTCCCTCTCTGCCTTTTACTTTTCTGCTATCACAGCGTTCTCCTGCACCTTTCCTCCGTCCTCCACCTGCTGCAGGCTTCTGAAGGGAAACTAAAAACAGAGCGAGCAGCGCCACCGCAGCTCTTTCTATTATGTGCACTATACTATTTACAGTATTATTAATAGTACATTTTACATATTTTATGATATTTTGCAGTATATGTGGTGCAAGTACTGTTGGCAGTATTGTTTTTACCCTGTGTGAGGCTCTTGTTACTTGGTGTTTTCTCGCCTCTCGGCCGCTCCTCCGGGTCGCTCTTCTTCCCCTCCGAAGCCTTCAGACTTATCTGCAGCTGACTGCTGTACTTCTCATGCTGGAACAGGAGGAACGAGGGAACTGTACTACACGTATTGTACTGCACGTATTGTACTGCACGTATTGTACTGCACGTACAGTACAATATGTTCTCATAATGCTGCATGGGCTGTGTCAGGATTTTCTGAATATCATGTATTTGTATCCAGTGTAAGCTGCAACAGTTCATGGACATACTGCAACCTAACTGCAGTTAAAGAAGGAAAGTAAATAACAGCCTGTGCGGTATTGTGTATACACACACACACATACACACACATACACACACACAGCTGACCTTCAGGGCCTCCTCTGGGACTTTGTGCTGACTTTTCTCCAGAACGTAGACGTGAGAATGTGAAGATAGAGCTCAGAAAAATATTCAAATATTACACACACACACACACACAGGTGCACGCACGCACGCACGCACACACACACACACACCACACATGCAGACGCGTGCACACACACACACACACACACACACACAGGGGCACGCACGCACGCACACACGCACACACACACACACACCACACACGCAGACGCGTGCACACACACACGCACACACACAGCGAGCGTGTGCGTCTGAAGGATATCGTATCCGAAGCGGATGATGTCAGACAGTTTGAGGGTGATGTAGGTCTGATCAGGAATCCGCAGGTCGTTTACAAACGTCTGCAGGAAACAAACAAACAAACAATGCTGAAGCTTCCTGTCTGATTCTCCACCATTCATCACTTCAAGGTAAAATGGAAGTTAATGAAGACAAATATTTGCACTGTGACCTCTGACCTTAGATATCCTCGCCCCTACACCTGTCTTTGCTGCTGATTGGTGGATCCCTGTGATCCCTGTGACAATGTACTCACCCCATTGAGGCTGCCCAGGTCCTTCACCAGGTGCTCATCAGTGGTCGTGTTGTAGTTGATGACAGCGTGCTGTTTGTCCACGCTGCGAGACTGAGACACACAGACACACAAAAACGAGGTCTTGACAACATCTGCATTCACCATTGTTCTCCTTGGTTCTGAGATCCTCCGTGAAATGC